>OZ023274.1:51817451-51917907 GCA_964007475.1 Hybos culiciformis | reverse complement strand
CTCCCTCTCTCCCTCTCTCCCTCTCTCCCTCTCTCCCTCTCTCCCTCTCTCCCTCTCTCCCTCTCTCCCTCTCTCCCTCTCTCCCTCTCTCCCTCTCTCCCTCTCTCCCTCTCTCTCCCTCTCTCCCTCTCCCCCTCTCTCCCTCTCCCCCTCTCTCCTTCTCTCCCTCTCTCCCTCTCTCCCTCTCTCCCTCTCTCCCTCTCTCCCTCTCTCTTCCACTCTCTCTTCCACTCTCTCTCTCTCTCCTCCCCCTCTCTCACCCTCTCTCTCTCTCTCCCCCTCTCTCTCTCTCTCTCTCCCTCTCTCTCCCTCTCTCTCTCTCACACTCTCTCTCTCTCTCACTCTGAGCGTGAGTGGAAATCATATTGGAGATGATTCATGATTCAAGTATCCGGTCATAACTTTTGAACTATTGACCCTAGCCCCTCATGTTAGATACCGTTGGAACCAAGTTATAGGCAAAACTGAAAAGGTGAAAAAAAATTCAAATGGCCATAACTTGATGACCTTTTGGCCTTTTTGGATGACATATGCCATTTTTCGCATCTACGTTCCAAGACCTTTCCAACGGTATCTAACATGAGGGGCTAGGGTCACCAGTTCAAAAAATCGAAAGTTAGCTGTATATATTGTCGTGAAGCTTCACACGTAGAGATGCTTGCGTCACTCCGGTGATTAAAAAAAATAAAATATATAAATTTTATATACAAATTATTTAGACTCTTTTCTGGTTGAGAGCCTCTAACTCCGACATCCGAATTTGTAGAGAAATATGTACTCAAAATGAAAGCGATTGTGCATATTTTGGAATTCAAAGAATTGGCATTGCAGAGCAAAGAGGTATAGTTCTGCACAACTGGTATTTTGTCTCTGCACAACAGATATAGTTCTGCACAACTGGTATTTTGTCTCTGCACAACTGGTATTTTGTCTCTGCACAACAGATATAGTTCTGCACAACTGGTATTTTGTCCCTGCACAACTGGTATTTTGTCTCTGCACAACAGATGTAGTTCTGCACAACTGGTATTTTGTCCCTGTACAACTGGTATAGTTCTGCACAACTGGTATTTTTTCTCTGCACAACTGGTATTTGTTCTCTTTATGTATATGTACATAAATGTAAATACGATATAAATAAGATTTATTTTAGACAACATTTGTGTTTTTATGTACGCACAATGTACTTCGGAGAGATCGTATTATTAAATAAATGTACATAGATATTTATAAATTTTAAATTAAAATTCAATAAATGAGATTCCTTATCGTCCCACCAAACAGTTAATCGAAATTTTATAGACTTCATATCATATCTTTTATTGGCAATAAAAAGGGATACAAAATCCAATCAACCCTTTCAAAAATAAAAAAAAAAAATTGCAAAAAAAAAAAATAACAAACATAGAAAGAATAAACTTTTGTCTACATTACATTCAAGTAAATGGTTTATATTATTTTTCTGTTCAAAGGATAATAATATTAACCAGATAGGATAAATTGGCGAAATTTCATGATTCGGATAGTGATTTTTGTTTATTTAAAAATTTTTTTTTATCAAAAAATTTTACTTAATATAAGAAGTGAATTTTGACAGAAGAATTTTAATAAAAAAAACCTATTTCAATTTCAACATTCTACAACAATCAACACATCGCACATACATAATTAATATTGTTAATATATGCTGGACAAAGGCTACATCAAAGTTTCAAAATATTTCGAAAATTCAATTGAAGCTTGAGTAAAGTTTTTTTTTAGTTAGGAAGCCCAAATTTATTTTTCTATCTTTAAGTGAAAGATTTATAAACATGGTATTATAAACATGGTATTATTTATATGATGGCCGATTGGACATAGGTATATATTATATCTATAATGTGATTTTTTTCTACGCAAATAATATTAAAAATCATTTTAGGAGATTTCTTTTTAAAGCGATGATAATATATTTTGAATTGCATAAAAAAAAAGGATAATGTTTATTCAGTGTACTGGAAATGGATTGAAAAGTTTTTTTTTGTGGTTTGTTTACTTTTTGTTAAAAAGTACTCATTTTTTTATTTATTTTTTGATGAAATTTAAATAAATGATTATTTTATGATATATTTTTTTTTTTGTTTAACTTCCAGAGTGTAAAATTATGATTATTGTTGAAATAATGTAATTTTTTTTTTATTTAATTTAAATGTGATAAGTTTCCTGTTTACTAAATCTAATCGACTGTCCCGGATAACTAGATACTTTCATTCAATTTCAGTTACAGATTATAGAATTGTATTTTTTTTTTGTGTATAGATTCAGACAGAAACTATATTTAAATTATTTTATATAAGTTTCAGACTTTATCATAATCTTGAAATAATTTTTTCAAAAAAATTTATATATATACATAATGAAGTTGTATAAATAAGTATAATAAAAAGAAAGTAACTCAATTGCATATCTATTCCCGATTTTGAAAAATTGCTTTAAAGAGAAGTGGCACACATACGGACTTTGCGCCACTGGGAAAATATTTTGTTTTATTATAGTTAGAGATAGGGAATTACAATGATTTCTCCCTTCTCTGGCGCGATGATGAAGCAGTATTATATACAAAAAAAAAAAAAACACAATTATAGCGGATTGAGTAAACAATTTTCAATATTATTATTTTTTGTTTTTAAAATGTTTTAAATTGATAACGGTTTGTTTATTATGATTATTAACGGTAAGTGGTTAATCGAATTTATTTTTTGTTTGAATTCGAGAATTATTTTTTTTCAATAGGTATCGTATATATATAATAAAAATATCAATTGAAATAGTTATTTATTTTATATGCTTTAAAATAAAATAATAGTGTGGACATAGATTTCAGTTCTATTTTTTTCTGAAAATCTTGAATGGATATACTATATATTCAATATACATATAGATTATGTAATGCCAATAATATTATGATGTGTGGGAATTAGTAAATAGGTCGTAAAATATAGAAAATTTATCTATTAAAAACGAAAGTTTAAGTAAATTTGAAAATTTTCATATCATCATCGTATATTTTTAATTCATATTGAATAATTGTGGAAACGAGATCATCAACAGAAATAACAAAAAAGTCCGGGGTCTACAATATAATATAAACAAAATTATGTTAGTAACGATTTTTTTTGTTCGAAAGATTTAAACTTCATTTGTATAATTTTTTTAAATTTTTTAATGATTCAGTATTTAAAAAAAAATCAATATTAATATTAAGAAATCAGATCGCTTCTTCATTTTCAAAAATTTTCACAAATAACAATATAATGATAGTGTATTCTTTAAAACTATTTTGCCAAATTGAAAATTTTCGAAAAAAAAATTGTGCATTTTCTTCTTTTTTTTTTTTGCTTTATTTCGTATTCAAAAGAAAAATGTATATTCAAAGAATTTATTTATTCAAGATAAAAATCTTTAGTTTATTGAAATAAAATTTGACTTGAAAATATTTCAAAAAAAAAAAATATATATATATATGTACATATATAAAATAAATCAGTTAGATATTGTAGAACGAAATTTTGCATAAAAATTTCATTCATGAAAATGTTTTATGTTTTCCTTTCTTTGTAAATTTTAATTTTACATTTCTATATGAAAAACAACTTTGTTTAGGTGATTTTTATTTTGAAAATCATTAATTCTTTTACAACTCCACTTTAATAAAAAAAAAAAAATAAACAAAATAAAAATAAGAATTTTATTCATTTAGATTTGAACGGAAAAATTCGATAGATACTTTATATATATGGTAGGTATACGTATAGATAGTGCAGTAGAAAATACATAGAAAAAATAAATTGATATCAGGTCACACAGGTTGGTTCTTATTATATGAAATTACATTTAAAATCTAAAATCTTATTCTCATATTCTATTTCGATTTTTTTCTCAAATTTTATTTCGATATTTATTTTTTTGTTTAACTCAAATGCAAAAGAGAATGTGATTTTCAGAAGATTTTTACTACTGTTCGGAGATAATTCATAATAACTCCCCAGAAGGTCTAGAAGAAGAGTATATAATGATTTTCGAGCTAAACTTAAAGTGTCTTTATATGTACAATAAGTATTTATAATTATTCCGTATAATGTAAATGTAAAAATTTGATAATAATATTTTTAATCGAATACAACACTTGCTATTCAGTTAATCAACTTAGAACTCAACAGATTAAGGTTAAATATTATATACTTAGAAACATGTTCTTTTGAAAATTATGTTCTTAAATAAAAATTCTATAACAAGTTCCAGTATTTTTCAATTTATTTATACGAAAAAATAGTAGATTACAATACATGTTAAGAAAATTTGTTATTCTTGCGAGTTGTGTATACACACAAACACATAGACACGAGTCATGTTTATATCACGAGACCGAAGGTCGAGTGATATAATATTGACGAGTGTCTATATGTTTGTGTGTATACAAAACGAGCTGTATAACAAATTTGATTAACATGTATTGTATACTGCTTTAATGTGCATGTGAGAGGGAGTTGAAAACAATACATTTATAATGAAAAAAATAAACAAAAAAGTTCAAAATGAAGCAAGGAAATAAAATTTAATTAATACGGAAGTTTATTTATTTATCGAAATGATTTCAAACCGGAAGATTCCTAAAATATTAAAAAAAAAATTAGTAATTTTTCCAAAAAAAATAATTCATTTTCTTTTTTGCAAAAAAAAAAATCGAATAATTTTTTTTAGAAAAATTACTAATTTTTTTTTTATTATTTTAGGAACTAATGGTCTTCTTAAATTTTATTTAATTTTATTTTTAATTATTAAAAAAAATAATAATTTTATAATTATTTTTTTTATAATTAAAAATAAAATCAAATAATAATTATATAATTATAATTTATATTTACAATAAATAATCTCCTTGTTGCTGCCATTTTCCTCGTTTGTTGATAAAAGAAAAAAAAATTCTTACTTGACATTTGACAATTCACAGCAAACTTTATAATGACAACAAAGATATTTTCAGGGTTACCATTGTTCTATTTTTATTCATTTTGTTTTTTTGAATAAAAATGAGTGCAATTTTTGAAGTGTGGTTTAAATTTTTGTACTAAAATCCAACCACACTCGTTTAAAAATTTAGTAGTAGAGGTTCGAAGATCCTTTAAAAATAGTAGATTGAAACACATGTTAAGAAAATTCATCGACTGATCGACTGGCCGCTTTTTAGAAAAAAAAAAATAGCCGCGTATTTTTTTATTGGTTCTTTTTTTTTTTTTTTTGTTTGCTCAGAGGGAAAATGTAGATTAGCTCAGAGGGAAAATATAGATTTAAGCATTATAAACTAAGCTTTGTTTGACATTGATATGATGCATGTGATAGGTATACATTAGCAATTTTTTTTTTTTTTGGTATTTGTCTGTATTGAAATATTGTGAGTGTGAGTGATATTATTTTTGTTTATAGTATTACGCAGTTCAAAATGAAGAATGTAAATACAATATAGAGCAATGTAAATACAATTTACATCACAGGGAAATGTAAATACAATTTACATTCCTCTATAATTGCATGTGTATTGATGCATGTAATGGACCATTTACCGAGCTAAATTTGCGAATGTAAATACAACTTACCGAAGACATGCGCATTAAAAATTTTTGCTTACACTGTAGAAGTACATAGAGATAGTATGAAATAGACTGATACTTCCTACTTTGTAACTTTAATTCAATTTATAAAATTAAATTCTAACGTAAATAAATTCATTACATGAAAATTAATTTGTACCTAGTGTTATGTTCTTCTTAATATATATGTATGTATAATTTTACCTCCAATTCTCATAAGAAATAAAACTATTTTGTAATTTATGCTTTATATAGGTTTATTCAAAAAACATTCTGTATTTATTTTGGAAAAAGTTTTGAATACGAATAATTTGAATTAGTCGAAGGAGGAATTTTCAATTTTTTTCCAAATTAAATACAGAATGTTTTTTGAATACGAATAATTTGAATTAGTCGAAGGAGGAATTTCCAATTTTCAAAAATTTGTCTTATCGACACCTTATTACATTAGTGGTTGTTGTAGTTAATTATTAAAGGGGCAAGCAGAATATTAAGCAATAACACCTTAAAATATATTTTTAACTTAAAAAAAAAATTGGAAAATACTACTTAAGTAAGAAACTAAGTATTTTGTATTAAATATAAACCAAAATTTGCACGCCCATTAAAAATATGTTACTATTACTTTCTCCCTTAAAGAAAGTATGTTTTGAAATTCCTTTACCGGTGATGATAAAAAAAAAACCTCTTACAAAAAAAAAAACACTTTTTAACATATGAAAAATACAAAAACTTACTCTTGAGAATATTCTTTTCAAATAAATTCGTTATAAATTTTAAAGGAATTGAGAAAAGGATTCCGGAAACATTTATAATTTTCTTTTTTCTTTAAATGAATGGAAAAAGAAAATAATTTTAAACTTAATCGGATCTTTTTATGTGAAATTTATTTTGTAACAACTGCATGGTTTTCAATTTTGAACAAAAATAATGAAAGTACTATAATTACATTGAATAGGACTTTCTTTTATGTTTAAACAAATATACGAATCAAAAAATCAAAAAAACTTTATGTTTTGATCATATTTTATACAAATATTTTAGATAGATTGTTATTTGTGTCCATTATAGTCGAATCCAACTTGTAGAAACGAATAATAGCAGCTGAAAGAACATCGCTACCAGAAGTCTGCAGAAAAAGATGATATCTGTAATGAGATTTAAATTTTGGATTTAAGGTTGATCCTTCTTCATTTCTATTTGATATGCAACGGATTCATTAGGAATTTCCGTCATTTTGCCTTTGCCCAGAGATCACAAGCTCTGCGAGATGTAAACAAAAATCTTACTGCCAAATGCTTAGTCTGTCGACAATATATTGATTTATCAACCTTTCCAAAGCAAACACCAGAATAAATATGCATTTTATTATTCATTATGTTTTATTTTACAGTTTTTCAACATTAATGTATAATATATTTAATAGCTAAAAAAAAAAAAAATAAAATAACATTTTTTTTTAAATATTTTATAATAAAAAATTAACAAATTTATTACTAAATTATTATAACAAAAAAATATTGCCTAAATTAAAAAAATATATAATAATTAATAATAATTTTTTAGTTAGAAGAATAAAATAATATGTGCAAATTTTAGGTATGTATATGTCAAAATTGTGCAGTAAAGAAAGATTCAAAATAATGTTAGGCATGCACAAAAAATGTTGGGCGTAATAAATAATTCAATTTAGAAATATTATTAATTTTTTGTTACTAATCTAAATTTAAATTACGATTTTATTTGACTCAGTATTTTAATGTAGGTACCTAATTTTGTTTATTTGCTTAATGAAAATATTGTTGTGAAGTTTTTTTTTTTTTGCTTTCAAACTATATTAATATTATGTATATGTAATATAGTACAAACAATACAATATGTTGAGAGGCGTTCTTGATGTGATATAGTTTAGCATTTTTTACCTTTTGTAACAATTAAATAATACTAAATAAGTATAATTTATTATATGCACATTACATGTAAATATATTAATATTTGAATTTAATTATTAAAAGACATATTTTTTTTAGGTGGACATATATATTTAATCTTTACCTTTTTATTTGAAAATTTAAATAAAATTTACTGATTTGCTTTTTCGGAAGTCAGTTTAAGCGAAATTAATATCTATAGATTCGCAAAATTATTACAGTAGAAATATATCTTTTATTAACACTACTTAAATAAAATGAAAATGAAAATCGTAACTTAGAATTAAATATTTTAAAAAAATATAATATACGGGAAAATTTAAGCAATAGTTCTTCGAAAATTTAATGACATGTTTTTATATTCTCGTTTTTTTAATTAAATGGATTTTCGAACCAATATCAGGGTAATTAATTTAGAAGATAAAGTAAAGTATTTTCACTATCATATATTACTACAAAAAATTAGAACAACATCTGAAATTTGATAATTATATATTCTTGCAAATAATTTACTCAAAATTAAAAAAATATTCTTAAATTTAAAATTAACTTAAAATTATATAAATTAAAAAAAAATCCATGTACAAAATTTACACATTACAAGATGATTTTATTTAAAAAAAAAATGCATTCATAACTTTAAGTTTCTTATTGAATATATATAAAAAAGAATAAAAGTGCAAAGGGTAACTCGCTTTTTTCGCGAAGGCCAGTTTATCTTGCGTTAATTTTCATATTTTCGTAAAATTATATCATATTTTTCATATATTTTAATTTTTTTTAATTTTGTTTATTAAATAAGTTTTTTTGTTTTTGAGTATGTATTTTTTGATGTATAATGGTTGAACACTTTTAAAAGGCATAAGCTTGCCTTTCTTTTTGTATTACTTAAAAGAACACAAATTAAAATAAAATGTTACTATTTTTGTGGATCCACCTCTTTTAATGCTCCTGTTTTCTTATCTTTCTTAACTAAAGCATAAATTGAAGCAGCTTTGTAGTTGATTGGTCCATAATGCATACTATCTACATCAGCGTATACTAAATCATCATCAAATAAAGATGCATCGACATGCTAAATTAGCAATAAAAAAAAATATATACATAAAGTTTAATTGAGGAAAAATGTTAAAGTTTTGTAAAAGAGATGCGTAGGTATTGTGATTTTCCTATGAAACTGAATAACAGTATTATATATTATATAGAAGTTATATCTTTTAATTTGTCGAAATTTCTTATTAAATATCACAAATCAAGTCCAGAATATATAAAATAAAATATATAAAATTCACTGTTAACTGGTAATTTTTCAAGTAGCTCACATGTTATTCGAGTGAAAACAGATAAATGAAAAATACATATCTAGTTATTCTTTAAATTTAATATTACTAGAATTTTAGAATCTCAAAAATAAAGATTGAGCTTATAACCGCGTTTTTTTATATTCAACAATTGAAAGTTTTTATAATATATTCGGTTTAGCTGAATTCATCAGTCGAATTAGAAATACATATAAATTATTAAGTTGACTCACATATGAAACATGAACATGAAATTAACATAAATGGTGTTACTATTAGTTAGTTATGAACTAACAAGCATTAGGCCAAAAGCATTTTAATAAATATTGTAGCAAAAAGCTGAATTAAATTTCTGCCGTGTTTTGTTGACATTATATATTAAGAATTTTAGCCCATGATAATTTTTATGAACAGAAGTTAGTATATCAATTTGTATTTATATTTTCACTTATACCTACCTATAAGAGGCCTGAGTACGGTGCAAGGGACGTCGAGAAACCCTCCTCTCTCGCTTCAAACAAAAAAAAAAGGTTACATACCGAAATCTTCTATAATAATACAAAAAAGTAGTTCATCTAGCTACTCCCAAGTAAGTTTTAAAAATTTCTAATTTAAATATTTTTTTTTGAGAAATCCAATTTTCTTCACAGGGTTTTAAAAGAATTTTTTAAATCTTTGTGGATATCTTTAAAAGTGGAATCAACAAATCACGACAGATTATCCAAAAAAATTATTTATAAATTCAATTTTGAAATAATTTAATCCAAAATAATATTTACCTTTTTTTGTAAATTCATTATTATGTATTTTATCCTATATGTATATTGTTTGATATATATTTTTTTCTTTAAGAAATAACATATTACATTTAACAATTATGTTACAAACAAAAAAAAAAAAAACGAATATATTATATATCTCTGACTAAAAAATATAAGTATCACTTCCTTTGTAGATGTCTTCAAAGCCAGGAAGCTATAAACAAAATATAATTTATATAAACAATTTTGGTTCATCAGGGAATACAATATATAGAAAATATACAATTAACAAATAATTCATGGATTTAAAATTTAATTATCAAGGGCTTATTTTTCATTTAACGCGAAATAATTTTGTGGTGAATAATAATGATTTTTTTTTAGTATTATAATAACAATTTTAATGATATTAATATATATAATATATTTGGTTAAATTATGAGATCTGTTAGTATTATATACCATATGAAGTGATAATTAAAATTTTTGTTTAAATATTTCACTGTTGGAAAAATTTTTGACACTATTACTTTTGTAAATACAATCTTGGACGCTGTTATTAGGTTAAAAAAAAAGTCCTCTTTTTCCAAAAAAAAATAATGTATCTAAATTGTTGGTTGACTGTTGAACATTCTATCAAAACCTTTATTAAATAATTAAAATAACTTCGTATATTTTTTAAAATTATTTTTAATAAATTTTTTTTTATTCATTAATAATTTTCAGTTTTTTTTTTTGTTTATTTTTTCAAATAATCATGTTTCCATTCTCGTTTAGTATCTTATAATGATTTTTTATTTTTTTTTTTCATATTCATTATTTTTACGAAATATTTAAAATATTTTTGCCTTTTTTTAATTACTCTTTATTTATGTAAATTACAATGTATTTTTTATTTTATTTTTTTATAATAATTAAAAATAACCTAATATAGAAAATTAACAATGATATATAATAATTTATGATTTATATTTATACATAAATACATTATAATAAGTATATATAAATAAATGTTATACATAAATAATATGTAAATGTATGCATATACAAAAAAAAAAAAAATTGTATATAATATGAGAAAAATAAATAATTATATATAAATTTTTTTGTTAAATAAATAAATGCATTAAATAAATTTTATTCTATAAATTTAATATACATACGCATAAGTCTTTAAGAAATTTCCTTTTAAAATAACTAAAGTTTTTAATTTTTATTTTTATATTTATTATAGTTATAATTATTAAGTAAATCAATAAATAGACAAATAGATCGAACAGAACAGAACAGTAAAATGGTTTTTAGATTTTTAGATTATATATCTGGAAAGTTTTTTTTTTTTTAAATACTTAATATTTTTCAAATAAATTATTCGAAAAAAAAATTTTTTTTTGGCCGTAATTGCTAATTTTCAGACAAAATATTAAAAATTTATTTCTGTCAGGGATATCCATGTTAGAAAAAATCAATGTCAAGTGTATCTTTAAAAAATTCAGACTGGAATAAGTGCAGATTTTTCAAAATGTTTCCCTTGAATTAAGTGTTGTGTGAAAGCTTATGATTTCCAGAATTTTATTTCCGGGAAATGAGTCATAGTTATTACGGGTTTTTAAAATAATTTCACATTTTGAATATATTTCGAAATATTTTTAAATTCTTCAAATTAACTAATGCGTTCTGTTAAAATAACTTTTTTCTGATATAAAATCTTTGAGCCTATTAGAAAATCATTAGAATGTTATCAGAAACGAATAAATAAAAAAAAAAAGTTTGACGCTTTATGATTTCTTCAAGGATTAATAATTTCTAAGAACCAGAGCAGAGACTGATAGTTTAATGTTTATAATATTTTGTGGTGCAAAAATCTGTATCTATGTATATATAAATATACCTATATAAATCATAATTCTAATATTTATAATTATTATTATTATTTTATTTTTTTTAATTTTCTTAATGTTTTCTTTTTATACAAAAATTCTCCATTAATTGAGTTTATCTTAATAAAAGTAACTCAACAAAAAAAATATACTTACTTCTAATTTTTTTTTTATTTTTTTTTTTTTTTAAATATATTTACAACCAAATACATTACAACAGTTTGTTTCAATGTCTTTAATAAATAATTTTAACTGTAATTTTCTTATGCTGAAAAAAAATTCCCAATTGATTGATTCTAAAAATTACATAAAATACATAATTTAAGTAAAAATTTGTATTACCTAATTAATTCTTTAAATTCCTAATCTATCAGATTCAATTAATGTATAATATATATATACTATATAATTTTTTAATTTCAATATTTTTTTTTTTATTTAACAAACAATCCTGTTTCATTCCATTAATATTGCATCGAAAATATTCCAATTATTTTTCTCCGATTTTGTTTAAATTATTAAAAATTGTAATTATAAACTTTTATTTAGCAAAAGGAGTGAAAAAAGAGCAAAAGTAGTGGTTGTGTTTAACAATGGATAAGACCCTTTCATTCCAAGAGTTACTTCGTTCCGAAAAGGTGTTCTTTGAAAAATTGAATTTTTTATTTCAATCTCCCTCTATAAAACTCGCGTTGTGGTCACAATTTGAAAACCCAACTAATCTGTTAAAAAAATTTGATTTCAATCAAAAGAACTTCATTCTGAATCACCAATATATATTTTTTTAAATAGCACATTTCTGTTTGTTAAAAACAAATAACATAAAGGACAAACATTTTCATGTGTGGATTTTTATATATAGTCAGTGGATAAACTAATATAATATCCAAAAATAAAAGGAACTAAATGAAAAATATAAAAAATTGGGTACGGCTTACTAGAATAAAAATAAATCGACTTCAAGCATGTTAAGTATTTTATTATAAACATTAGGTTTATTAACAAAAAAATAATCCAATTAAAAGAGCAAATTTATGCGAAAATTTTTTTTTAACAAATTAATAATTATTTATAATAAAATTCAATTCGATCGAAGAAAAATATTTTTAATATATATATACACATATTTTCAAATAAAGCATTGCTATTGGTAAAAAAAAATACTGCTCTTGTCTTGGATAAAAGCTTAAATAATATTTGAAACTAAATTTTAACTAAATTTCAAAATTTTCGTAATTTCAGAATTAATATTTTAGAATTAACAAAAATAAATTCTGATATAGATTAAATTAATAATAAATTAACAATATATATGTATGTATATCAATATTATCATATTCATATCATATTTTATCGTCAATAATATAATAATTGTTTATGGTTAACAAAATTTCGTACATCTAACTCTTCTATGTTTTGATACCTATATTTTTTATAAGCTAGAAAACATGAATATAATGAAGATAACTAAAGATAAAATAATATGTAGGTATATTTGATTAAAATTTAGTTGAAAATTTAGTTTCAATTGTGATAGTTCATTTTTCAAGTTCAGTTCAGACTTTTTTTTTTTTTTTTGGTAATATTTAATGTCAAAATATTTTTAAAAATAGTTCTAGAGGTATCACAGAGAACAATTGCGCAAATATGATTTTAAAATTCGTTTCACTAAGCATTAAATTGGCAATAAAATTAATTGTGATTAACCTAGTCATATTTTCTTAATAAATTCATCAAATAAGTGATGACACATGTTTAAAAACTAAATTTTTGACACTAAGTTCATTTATTATAAATTGCCAATAATAAATATTTATGGTGCCTATAATTTTTATCAAATTTACGTTATCAAATAAAATACTATAAAGCTCTCTGTGATCCAACTAAATGCTAACTTCATTATATTTTAAAGTTGCATAATGCGTTGTCCGCTTTGTTGGGGTGGCCATTATAACACTATTTTTATCTTCCTCTTCATCTTCATCACTATCATTAGTTTGAATAATTTCATCGTTTTTAATATCAATCGGATATCGATTATTATCCTGCTTTAGTGCATTCAATTTATTTCTTGGATAAAATGAAATTTTTCTCAATCTATTGCTCGCACGAAATTGTTCAGAATCTGAATTAACTGTTAAATCATCAAAATCATCTTGTCCGATTTCAGACTTAGGATTAACATCGAATTGTTTTTTTTTACTGTTTGCATCAGTTTGATAAATTTTACTGGTCAATTTGGTTTCATTCGGCTCCAAATTGTCTAAATCAACATAAACAAGGCGCTTACCAACTAAAGTACTGCTTGAAGTTGATGATCTAGCGTCATCATCTTGATGAATAACTATTTCATCATTATCTTCATCATCGCTATAATTTGGTGAATACTGTCCATTTGCGCTTGCACTTCGGCTGCTCATTGATTCATAACGATTGCTGTCATAGGATTCGACGTTGGACATGTGTCGTTTTAAACTTGTTCCACATATTCTTGGGACGTCATTATGAAAACTTTTTGGTTGACTTATTGAGTGGTTTGTAGAATATTTTGTTTGAACAACGGGTGAGATTGGCTTGAATGCAGAATTTTCATTTATAAAGGGTTGAAATATTAGAGGACCTCCATGTTGACGATAAATATTTGAAGAATTACTATCGTTATTAGCTATTCCGATAGCAGCGGCAACTGCAACGGCCTTAGCCTTTTCTCTTTGTAATTGATGTAATTTTAAGTGTCCTAACATTGTTTGAGAGGCCGGTATTCCATTTCGCAACTGTTGAAAACTAAAACTATGATGTTTTCGGATTGGAGCTTTAATTGATTGCTGAACTAAATTAGGTTTAATTTGATGTTTATCTTTTTTAGGTGAGCTTAAATTATCGTTTGAGGAACTTGGCAAAGATGTGGATGGTGATTTCAAAGTGACTGATTGTTTTGAAGGTGATTTGGCTAAAAATAGATCCTTTGGCACTGGACGTTGTGGTGACTGCTGTAAATGTTGATTAATGCTACGAATAGTTGATGAAGATGACGATGATGTACCAGAATGACTGGTATTTGTGTTGCTTACACATCCCGATGAGGAAGATGACGTGTTGTTATTGTTAATAACTGCAGTCGCTAGAAATGGGTTAGTATTGGTGTTTCCCTATTAATTTTGCAAAATTGCACAGATGATGACAGAGGAAAAATCAGTAAAAAATACGAGGTTAGTTAATATTATAAAAAATATTTGTTAAAATACATATGTAAATTGAAGCATTTAGAACAAATAAAATAAATCAAAAATTGTTGTTTTATTAAAAATAATTTCAGCCATGTAACTGAAGACTGGATTAAAGTTTAGATTTAATTGAAAAAGAACTCCGAAAATAAAATATTTATCATAAAAAAGAAAATTTCTTCTCAATTAAATTTTCCAGAAAAGCAAATGCATGAGCACAATATAAAGCACTTCATTTGTTAAAACTTGATAGTTAAAAACCACAAAATATTAGACAAATATATCAAGATTTAAAAATGAAGTTGGAATATCGTTAGATGGATTAATTGTCTGAACTATATCAAATCTTTTTCAATTATGACTTTTAAGAGTAAATTTTCGACCAGAGTTATAAAACTTCGAAAGTCATATGATAAGTATTCGAAAATGAACTTTAATTTAAACAAAATTATTAATATTTTATATCAATATTTGTAGCGCTATCTGCGAATAAAATGTTCAGTAAATCGTCGTTTTACTATAATAATAAATATGCAAAAGCTGGCACGATTTGTTGACTTAATACCCTTACTATGCTTACTTTCGATAACGGTAAAGGAAAACAAGCTCAATTGAAGAAAATTTTATTATTTTTTTTAATATAAAACAACAATTAATAAACAATACAAAGCAAATTAAAAAGCGAATTTTAACTTTCTTTATTCCTTCGAATTAGTTTTTCTTTTTTCTAGTTTTTAAAGCTCTTATCAAAATGCAAATAATAAAATAATTAAATTAAAAACAAACCTCAAGGCTAGTATTATTAATTGTTGCAGACGAACCTTGTTGTGTTCGTCGTTTATTTGCCTTACGATTGCTACTGCTAACATTTAAATGAGCAGCATTCGTTGTTGCTATTATTTTTTGTTGTTGTTTTGTTAAATTCATGTTAGTTAAATTATTACTATTATTACTAGTTGAACTGATTAAATTATTAGTATGTTTGCTACGATTACGACCGATACGTTCATTAGTTTTTAAGGGATGTATCGGCGGATCATTTTTCACATAATACGATTCATCCGATGGATCATCATCTGCAACATTCATGTACATGGGATTATATGCGCCCCTTATAACCCCATCAATAACATCAGGCCCATCTTCGGCATTATATTTGGCTGGTGTTATACATTCAAAAGAACTATTTGATATCCCCGAATCACTACGATATATACTTCTTCTTTCCGGTTCCATTAAATTATTTATATCTTCTACTAATTTCTGTTGTTGATGATGTCTATGATGATGTTTTCGTCGCCCGTTGGTAGTTGGTGGAGGCGGTGCTATAATAACTGTCCCATTAGCTAATTTACTATCATTAGTATTAGGCTCATTTATCTCATCTGATTCATGAATTTGTATGGAATCGGTTAAATTCTCATAAGTTGGTGGCTCGTAAAATTTCATTTTAGGTTGCATAACATAGGGAGATTGATGATCGCTAGTAATAATGTCGCCAGCAAAAGAATGATGGCGTTTACATTTGCTGCCGGAACCGGATTGTAATAGCACCGAAGGTTTCATAACACCAAAGTTTAAATTATTTTTATTTTTCAGAGCTTTAAGTGAATAAAATTTTTTTTCACTTGCTGATAAGCTATTGTTATGCTTTTTACGATGCGTAATAGTACCATTTGAACTACCAATGCTAGTGTGAAATTTTTTAGCAAAATTTGTTGCTAGAAATGGGTTATTTAGTGAGAAGCCATTTTGCTTTACTTGAGGCAAAGGTGGAGTTTCTGTTGCTTGAACGTTACCCACCACTGTATATGGATAACCTTGAATGAAACAGTTTTCTAATTGATTTGTTGCAGTAGCCGGAATTGAACATTTTTGTTGTTGTTGATGGTAGTATTCCGTATAACTAGTTGGAAATGCTTGTCCATCTGTTGTTCCTATAATAGGCTTACGTTTATCGCTTTTTATACTTCTAAGAGTATTAGATGTCGATGTTGAAATTAAAGTTTGGGATGATGTGTTATGCTGTTGGAGGGAATTATAAGAAGATTGTTGATGCTGTTGTTGTTGTTGATGTTGTTGTTGATGTTGTTGTTGCTGTTGTTGTTGTTGTTGTTGTTGTTGTTGTTGTTGCTGTTGTTGTTGTTGTTGTTGCTGTTGTTGCTGTTGTTGTAGTTGTTGTTGTTGTTGTATTTGATATTGCTCCGGCTGTTGAGGATGTTGCAAATGTAATGAAGTTTTTGGACGTGGTGCTACGCGTACAACATTTGTATTATTAAAATTTATATGAGTCGTAGTAAACTGTAATTATAAAAGCAAATACAGGCAAAAAGCACACAATTTTGTTAGTTATGCGAATGTTAATATTTGGGTATAAAAAGTTATTTTAAAGCCTTCACTTTTCTTAAATATATCTAAACGTATATTCATTAGAATATCGACTTTCTCATAACCTTTGACCGATTTAAGAAATATTTTCAGTTCTTGTAATAAATTTTTTAATGTTCAAAATTGCTTCTATAAAAAATTTAACTAATTAATGTAAACCATTTGATAAGAGAAGGCTTTATAATATGCTATTAGTAATTCAATACAAGATGTAGATAAGTTTAGTATGTAAGTGATATGATAAAATTAATAGATAGAAATAATTTTAAACTTATTTTTTTTTAGTGTATTCCATTCTTAGTAATATATTTCTAATGTTATTATTGTTTACGAATATTTAATGTTGTTAAAATATGTGCTTTAATCATTATTCGTTTTCAAATGAAATTATATATAATAAATCAAATTACAAATTTTTATTTACAACTAAATAATAGAAAATAGAAAATATATTACAAATACATAATATTTCTAATGAAAATAAATATTTTTGTATTAAGATCCTTATTTTTTTCAATATAAAATAATAATTACTATAAGTATGTATGTTGTGAACAAATTTGTAATGAGATAATTTTAATCCATCAGGCGGTTTTAATTGACAGTAAATCGTTATCGCTTTTCTTTCAAACATATACTGAACGAATAAATGTTATCGTTAGAAAATTTACTGAAATCTAAGAAAAACATAAATTTGACTTACTCAAGAGAGTGTAAATATATTTACAAAAAGTAAATTTATTAAAAAGTTAAAAAAGTACATATACATTATGTAAACAATACTATAAAAAGTAAAAATATAAAATATAAAATAAAATCAGTCTTATACATATATAATTTTCTTAAAGTTCTTAATTTTTAGTTATTCATTATATGAAATTTTTCTTAAATTTTCTTAAAGCCTTTTTTTTTCAATTTTTCTTTGATCCTAATTAATTCTTATTCAAAATTCAGTTTCATAATAAAAACGGTTAGTAATTGTTGATAACGTAATTTTTGTTTTACTCATTGAATCAAAAACGTAAATAATATTATCGGTGTTATAATAATTCTGTGTAGATATACCAAAAAAAAAAAATTAATTAATTAAAATAAATCACGGTTGCAATATTATGTATTGTTAACATGATTTTATTAAAAACTAATTATCGATAAAAATCAACCACAATATAATTTTAATTCCTTTAACACTGAAAATAAAATAAAATATATGTACAGTACATGTATAACCAATTTTTTTTGTTATTAATTTTCTTTTGATTAAAATGTAAGAAAATATCGCTGAAGTTAGAGCTAAAATTCCAAAAATGTACTTATGTGTAACGTTTAGTTCTGGAGACTTTCTGGTAAGTAAATCATTTTAAAAACATGCAGTCTACAATAATAATTCTATATATAATATTGTGTATGTACTTTTTATATTAGAATTAAGATTTATTTAAGTTATTACATGATGTAAAAAAGGAATGATTTCAAGTAAACTTAAGTACATTATTAGAACAAAAATATATACATTTTTTTTGACATAATATTATAAAAATGTTGGTCATAACCTATTGGTTCTAGTTCCACAATTTTTGAAGTTTCGTTCTTAGAATAAATTTTATTATTCAATCAATTTTAACCATAAAGTATAGATGATAAATCTACAAATATATTGCATACATAATAATAATTAGAAATTTATATTATTTCTAATGTGGTGTTCTTCTAGAAATTTTGTTACATTTTTTTCAGTGTTTTTTTTTTTTTTTTAAACCAACAATATAACTAAACATAATCTATATAATAATATATCTACATTAAAATATTCATAAAAATAGGATATACTAATTTTCAAAACAAAAAAATATTAAATTAAAAACTAAAATTAAAACAATAATAATTTTTTATGCTCTCTAAAAGTAATAATATTAATTAAATTATTGAAGAATTTAAATTCATTACCAATTTCATAAAAAAAAAAAATTAATTAAATAAATATACAAAAAAAAAAAGGCAAAATATTTAGATTTTAGCAAAAAATAAAAAAAAACATTTTACTAATTTTTGCATTTTAAATTAAAAATAATAATTTTAATTTTGTGTTCGTTTTTCTTGTTCGTAAATCTTTTATGTATTTATTTCATATATTTTGATAGTTTTATATGGTAAAAAAATAAAATGTTTTGATAGTTTGTTCTATGTACCAAAAATTTAATCAGTTATTTAACTAAATTCTTTTTAATTCCTAGGAATTTTATATTTTCTTCTTATAAGTTTAATATTAATGTGTTATTCTTATTATATATATATATATATATTGTATGAGTGATATAATTTTGTTATCTAAATTATGTAGTATTTAAAATAATAAGTGATAGTATAGTGATAAATAAGTAGTATAGTGATAAATAACGTTAATATGGATTTTAGTAATTTTTATGTGATAATTCGATGTGATTATTATTATTTTTTTGTTTTTATTTTTTTATGAATAAGAAAAAAATTTGTGATTTTGAGTTATTTTTAAATGTTCAATGTTATTTTTAAGATAGTAGTAGATGAATTTTTTTTTTTTTTTTATTTCTATATAATTCGATTATTTTCTCTATTATTAAAAAAAAAAAGAATTAATTATTTTATATATACCTTATTGTTAGGCGCTTGCTGAAGACCATGAAACGGTAGATTCTCATACTCTCCAGGTCCCGTCAAAGGATCCCGCATAGTAGATGACTTGTCGTGTACTATAAAAATATAATTTTTTTTTTGTTTCCAGTTGTTTACATAAAATAAAATTTTGGTTCGGATTGTTATAGTTTTGGTAGTAAAATGGAAGATTCCATAGAAATTAAATCCAAAATAAGAACATGAAAAGAAAAATAGAATAAAAAAGAAAATAAATTAATTTGGAAATGAAAAAAATTAAAAATTAAAAAAAAAATATATAATAATGGGTATTCGATTGAAGTTATCGTGACTGAATTAAAAAAAAAACAAAACACGATCTTCATTTGTACATAAAAAGGATCTCTAATACATGTAAGCTAAAAGTGCATCAAAATAATAAATTGGGTGCAATGTTTGAAATTAACATAAGAACGAAAAAATGTTCAGTGAGCTTTTATTCTTCTAGTTGTGTGCCTTCGATATTGAATTTCAGATAATTATATATTATTATTTATTTCAGATTTATCTAATTCATTAAATATTAAAGTAAAATTTTATGATTACCCAAGAGCGGAACAAAATATTTAAGCTTTTACTTAAGTCTCGGTTCCTAACAAATTAAGTTTTGCATGTTTCATTATTACAAGTAAGATAGTGAATTTTTCGGTTGTAAGATTTAAAAAAAAAAAATTAAAATAAATTTCAATAAATATGTTTTACTTCCAATTTGAGGTTTTAATGTTGTAACAAGTCATTTTAAAATCATAGTACACAGTAATTTCTACAATAGCCTAGGTAGGGAATGGAGGAACAAATTTGGGCATGACCTTGTTTCTTTCCGTTTCAAGCCCAAAATTATAAAACCATCATCGTATTTTTACTGTTTTTTTTTAATCCTAATTAAAATTAACACTCATTTTAAATTTATCGAATCCTAAAAGCGTACTTTGAAATATATCTAATTACTAAAATTATAAAATTCTAATTAAAAAAAAAATCAAATTTATAAATAAAATTTAGTAAATTAAAAAAAAAATAAAAAATCAAAAAAAAAAGTGCTGAAGTATATACTTATAATAATTGTAAACAACAGTATAGTACATACCTAATGTAATATAAACTTCTGATCTATTGTGCATTTTAAAAAAAATTATTAACTAGTAAAAAAAATTAATTAAATAAAAATCTTACTTGAATTATCGTTTCGAGAAGAAATTTTACTATCATTCTGCGATGTTAAATTATCTACTAAAGTTTTTACTTTAACTACATCGGACATCGAACTGCTATGGTGTTGTTGTTCTTCTTCTGATTTTGTACTCTTTGTATAGGTGACAACTTCAAGTCATGCACACAATATTAGGGAATTAATGATGGCAAGGATATTTAGAATTTTTTTTTGTTTTATTTAAAAAAGTTAACAAGCATTACGAATGGCAAAACAAAAAAAAACATGCAAATAAAGAATTATAAATATTTATGTTATATCTGTAAACATGAGAAATTATAATTATTATAACTGATTTGTTGTTATGGCAAGCATAAACGGCTTCGGGATTAAATACATTATTTAAACAAAAAAAGTAAAATTTTAAGACATTTAAAAAATAAATTTCAGAAAATTATTTTTTGGAAGGTAGAAGGAATCAATTCAAATGATTTATATATTAATATTCTGTTACTTGCGATGAGAAAATAATCAAGAATTATAATGCATAAAAATATAGGTTGTACGTTTATTAAAAAATACTAAAATTCAAGTATTGAAATTATAAACATTTTTCAAGTTTTTCTCAAAAGGCCCATGCTTTATCGTAACACATGCCATTGGGCAATAAACTGCTAATGCATGACATTGTTTGATTTGTTTCGGAACATTGACGTCTTTAGTAAATATTTGAACATTTTAGTGAATTAGGAGAGTCACATATCTCATTTTTTTGTGTATGCAAAGTGTACTGGATACAACTAAAAATTTGCAAAATAAAGTTGCACAAACCTTAAACATACGTTATCTGAAAAAAATTCACACGGAGTTATAAGTAATATTTTCATGATTTACGAAGATTTTAAAATAATCTTTATTTATTTTAAGAAAATCGTATTTCTTCTTCTTCTTCTAATTGACTGAATAAATTAGAATGGAATAAATGATTACACAGAAAATTATTCGCATCTTTTCGCACACATTATGCTTAACATCATACAAATCAAATATTCCCCATCCCATATTCATATAATACATATATAATTTACCGGTTCCAGAACATCTAATTCCTTTTAAACCGAATGGATTGGAGGCAGCTGAATCACTTCTTAATAATCGTTGTCGTTTAAAAACTTTTGACATTCCAAAATATCTTAATAATTTATTTTCTGAATGTTCGCTATTTACACTTGTATTATCGTCTTGGCGTTTTGAAAATATTTCATTGAAAATTTTTTCAAATAAATTACCACCAGATGATTTTAATGGTAGACCATTAGAATTGGCTACGGTTATATTACCATTAGCATCTTGAATTATAGCACTATCATCATCATAATCTTCAATATCATCATCTTCACCTTCTTCATCTGAACTTGTATTTTTATTTGGCATATTTCCAATTAATTCCTTAGAATTCTTCATAATAGCACCACTAGCAGGAGATATTTTCGTTGATGCTGTTCGGCTTCTGATTGATGTCTTTTTTTTGGTCATTAATTCATTGGTACTATTTGTTGAACAATTATTAATATTGTTTTTAACATTATTATTATGAGTCCGATTATTATTATTATTGTTACTATTATTATTATTGTTATTATTATTGTTACTATTATTATTATTATTATTATTATTATTATTATTACTATTATTATTAGTATTATTATTATAATTTCTTCTAGATAAAAATCGATTTCGAGGTGGTAATATTGGAGGTTTATCAAATAAATTTCTAGGTTTTTGTAATGGCGGAGGTGAAATAGTAGTTTGATATAACAATTGAAGAGGGGGTGGGGGAGGCGGAGGTGGGGGAGGAGGTGGTGTTGGAGGTGGAGAAAAATGTTTTGAAGTTTGTTCCTTTCTTCTCATATTTTCTAAATTCAATAATTGATGCTTATTATTAACATTGCATGTTAATAAATTCTCATTTCCATCTGTTACAATTGTGTTATTAGGATTAACCCTTGCAATAGTTTGTTGTTGATTATTATTAATATTATTGCTAGCAATAGGACCTTTTGTAATTAAAGATTTTGCCATTATCCTTGGCAACGATTTATGCAGTTTATCATTTGGAATTGCTGAGCTCTGCACAAGTTTCTCATCATATTTCCTCTGTTTCAGCAATAATAATTGTTGCTGCTGTTGCTCTAATGATTCAAGAGTTATTTTATTAATTGATGTTGATTGCTGTAAACTTATGTTGCTTAAATGGAGTTGTTCGATAGTGGTATTTATGTCAGTGGTAATTTTATTGATGTCATTAATATTGCTATTTAGATTATTATTGTTGCTTTTACTACTACTAATTAAACTATTTTTATGTACATCACTATTATTATTAGTTTTATTATTATTTGATGCTGGAGATGATAATGATCTTTTGTGCTGATATAATCGATTGGCGCATAAATTCTGTTTTGTATCATTTTTGACATGAACCATTACACCCGGTCTTAGCGGCCATTTTGGAGGACTTTTTGGTATTTCAGATGTAGTTTGTAACGCAGATGTGGGCAATGGTGTCGAGGGTTGATACGACAACACACTATATCAACGCATTCGAAAAAAAAAATTCCAACAAAAATCAAGCATCAATCATTTCATAAAAAAATAAAATAAAATAAAAAAAATTAAAAAAAACTTAAAATTAATAATACAAGCAAATTTGATTAAAAATTGGCGAATTTATTATAGTAGATTATTGAATATGTAAACTAAATTTGTTATTAATTAAGAGTTCTGTATACACAAAAATACATTGACACGAGTCAATACTTATATCACGAGACCGAAGGTCGAGTGATATAAATTGACAAGTGTCAATGTATTTTTGTGTAAATACAGAACGAGTTGTATAACAAATTTTGTTTACATATCCAATATACTGTTTTAATGCGTAGGGGAGAGGTAGTTGCAAAGAGAGAATATTTTTTCTTCTCATTTTTTCTCTTTTTTTTTTTTTGTATTTGGCTGTATTGAAATATTGTGAGAGATATTATGTTTGTTTAGGTATTACGTAATATTCAATACGAAACATCTAAATGATTTCATTATTTACGCTGATGCATCTAAATTTTTTCATTATATACGCTGATGCATCTAAATTTTTTCATTATTTACGCAGATGCATCTAAATGATTGCATGTGTATAGACGCATATAATACTCTATTTAGTGATTTAAATTCTATAGCACTAAATACAACATAACGATCCCCTATGCATTAAAATATATTATTATTGTTTTTTTATGCAGACAGGCAGACAAATAAAATATTTAGTTTTAACAAAAATGTTTGAATGAAATGTGAGTATATGAGTATATTCAACATTAAAAGTTGTCAATATTTTTCATGTACAAAACTTTTCAACTGATTATACTTACAATATAGGTACAATGTATGTAAGTTATTATTATTATTTTGAGTTTTAATTGAAACAAAATGTAATTAATTTGTACTTTTTTAATTCCAAATTTATGTTTGATAGTTGGGTTTTATTTTTCTATTAATTCTTCTGAGAATCAGTTTTTTTTTAGGAATAAATTAAAATTTTAAAATTTAACTTAAAAATATTTGTATTAAAAGATTTAGACAAACTATGACATGGGTTTAATGGGAAATTATAGAAACATCTATATCTAAATGTATAATATTGACATTTAATTAATAACTAATTATAACATTTGATTATTTAATTAACTACTTTAAAGTGGTAATTTTTGAAAAATATTTGTTTCTTTATTGTATCTAATGCATATAAAATAAAGTAATGTAGATTTTTATTTTTTGTATTGAAATAAAGTGCAAAACTATGAATGTACACATAAATCTATTGAATTTGAAAACCGAATAAAAAACAAAATTCAATAGAATTCGAAAATGAAAAAAAATTTTAATACACAAAAAATGCATTTCAAACAAAAAATATAATTTTGATATTAGCTTACCTTTGAGTTGCACAAATTGATGTGTCCGTGCGATCTTTTTAGTGTTTATTTTTTTGCCAATTTAATTTTTTTATTTTTTTTGTTTAATGTTAGCAAACATGTTGATATTGCATAATTACGGGTTGAATGATAAAGGAATTTTGTTTAGTTCGATTGCATTTGTGTTTGATTTTCAAAATAATGTTAATATGTTTTTTTTCAACATTTTGTTATTAGTGATTTTTTAGACGATTTTAAGTTGTGATTACGAATTGGTGAAAATGTTTTGCCAAATTTATAATCGTTAGTTTAATTTTAATGTATAAAATAGATTTTTAATTATTTATGTGTGTATTGTATGATAGATCAATTTTTGTATGATAACAATTTTTTGTATGACATTTATTTTAGTATATAATTAGTTTTGAGTTAGTGATGTTTTATTTAAATTAATTATTAAATATCCAATGATTATGTAAAATTTTTAATTCATAAAAATATTAATTTAAAAAATGTGTGTTGTGTTGTGTTGATTTTTGTTGATTTTTGTGTTTGATGAAAATTATTAATATTATAAAAAAGCGCATCAAAATGTTGTAAAGATAACATTTTCAAATACATAAAAAGAAGAAAAAAAAAGAAGCATTTAAAATAAATTAAAAATATATATTAATGAACGCAAAAAAAAAAAATGCAAACAAATGCAAATTTTAATTGAAATATATAAGAAATACATTAACCATTTATAAAAATTTCAAAAACTTGTAAAAATATTTTGAAAATCCTGTCAATGAATTTTTTTTTTAAGTTATCAACATTTAATAATTACTTTATAACTTTCAGATTCTTAATTTTTTTGAAATTCTATTGGCTGGTTGCAGAGAGAATGATTTATTATGATAGTTGATTGTTACAATCTCTCCAGTGAATGGATTTTCTTTCAAAAAATTTTCTCACAAATTCTTTCACTTAAATTAAAAATATTTTTAATGGCAAAAAAAAAAATAAATAAATATTAAAATTTTAATTTCAATAAAAGATTGATTCTCAAAATATTTTTCAAGAAATAATTTTAGATAAGAAAAAATTCAGAAGGTAAGAGTTTAACTAGATTACGGATAATGTTTGATGTCACAGCCAAACATTGATACCTAAGTTTGATGTCACAGTCAAACAAAGATACTATGTTCACAGTTGTTTAAAAATATAATAATGTTAATTTTTGGAATGTACAGAAATCGTAAGTAACTCGTATCTGATACATGTTATCATGTTCAGAGAGTATTATGTAGTTATAAAATTTGTATACACCATAATTTAATCTTATTATTATTATGAAGTCAAAAAATCAAATTAATGTATTTTTATCTTCAATGTAAAAAAATTTTAATTTTTTCAAATGGAAATTTAGAGAATAGAACATGCAAATAAGAATTAAATAAACATATTATGGCAATTAAATATTAATTTGCAATATAAAATCATGTTATAACTGAAGTAAATTAAAAAAAAAAAACATTTAATTATAATTAAATAAAATCTAAAAGAATTTATTTATTCCCCCCAGCAAAAACTATAATTATTTAGAGGTTAAAAGTTTACGAGGAATTGTATATTGGTATTTCAGTTTAATATTATTAATTACTTCGTCTAAGTTTAAAGGATTTTTTGAAAATATTTAAAAATTATAAATAAATTATAAAACTAAATTATAAAAATTATAAATTAAGAATGAAAAGTTACAACATAAAATTAGCAATCTGAATTCTCAATTTTGCATATCTTCTACCCTAATTTTAATTATTAATATGTAATAATTATTAATATCTACAAAATTTTTAATAACTTAAGTGTTGAACAATTTGTTTGTTTTTTGTTTTCATTAAAGTCTGTTAGTACAGGCGTAAAATACACATTTTGATTTTAATTTTAATTCAGATTGCTTTTCTTATGAGTTTTTGTATATATATTATTTCTTCTCATACTGTTGAATCTTAATTTCTACATTATGTTTATATACAAATGTTAACTTACATTTATCTTGTCGTCTTCTTCTCCTGCATATACAAATTATTATACAACATATGATGATTATAGCTAATAAAACTGCACAAATAACTGATATTAAAATAATTAATGTTGTTTTATCCCAACGCTGCCACCATTCTAATTGTCCTTTAAATATGAATAAAAAAAAAAAAATTGTATATGAAATTATAATTAATTATGAGAACACTAAAATAATAATACTATTTGTAATAAAATAGGAAAAAGTTATAAAAAAGCAATGTTAATTTAATTATCTACATTAGGAGCTTCTAAATCTGAGATTAAAATTTACTTTTAAGTAAAAAAATTATATGCTACTCCTCTTAATGTTTATTGAAAAAAAAAAAAATTTCTGCCATTTAATTTACAATATATTTCATACTTGTATTTCACATTTGGATAGATTTTCTTACCCAAAACTAATAAAATAGTAAAATGAAAACGAAAAGACCGGAAAATTTATTCAAAAACATAATAAATAATAAAAAAAAAAAAAGAAAAATTAAATTTAAAATATTTTTCTGAAAGTGTTTTTTAGGATGTTTATTTTGAATACGCAATAATAAAAAAAAAATAATAATAATAAAGTATAATAAAAATTATAATAAAGTTGTCGACAAGTCAAGGACATCATTTATACTCTACAACTCGTTTGATTCAAAAAATACAAAAATACAAAATTCCCTCAAGAAAGTTAAATATAAAAAGTTTTTCCTGAGAAGGACATTTCAATTTAAATTTTTAATTTCTTTTTATCTCTTTGAAGTTCTTGTATTATATACTTGTATCATGTAACTGAAAACATTTTCTTTTTTTTTTTTGACATTATAAAATATACATATTTTCAATTGCAATAGGAAAAGTTATGTTTTTGGGTCAAGCAGCTTTTCGTTTTTTTTTTTTTTTTTTTTCATTCACGGATGTATGTTAAAACTTTTTATTTTCTTTAATTCATAATAATTTTCGTTTAAAATAAAATAAAAAAAAGGTTTCTGTTTGTTCTATTTTTAATTTCATTACATACACTTCGGATAGAATTTTGAAACACTGTGAAATTGTGAATGTTAAACCTTTATTAGTTATAATTTTGCTTAGAAGTAAGTATTATTTTTTTTAATTTCAATTTTAAATAATAATGCTAGACAAATAACTCCAAATTTCGGCTTTTAGGTTCTTAGATTCAAAAACCACTGACTGACACAATATGTCATATTATGTACTATACACATCATATTTACAAGAAATCTAGAAAACGAGAAATAAG
This sequence comes from Hybos culiciformis, assembly GCA_964007475.1. NCBI lineage: Eukaryota > Metazoa > Arthropoda > Insecta > Diptera > Hybotidae > Hybos > Hybos culiciformis. The sequence goes on along the minus strand of OZ023274.1, from coordinate 51,889,691 downwards.
TTTTGCGAAAATCATGATATTTTGGAAACAATATTTTAAGAATGAAGTTCTCGTACTGGAATCTAAAAAAAACTATTTGAAATAATATTAAATAAAAAACAAAATAGAATATTTGAGGACTGTTGTTTTATTTAAAATATGCAAAATAATTTGTTATAATTTGAGTTGAAAATTTCATTTTTTCAGCAATCAGTTATCTTTTTTTATTCTTTCTTATAAATGTATATAGATACATATACTTTTACGTATACAAACATATAAACGAAAATATCCTTTTTCCACTGTACTAAAACTATCTAAATTCTAACTGAAATAGAAATCCTTTAATTTCCATATTCAAATGTATCCTTGCACTAAATCTGCATCCTGTTTCTTTTGTTTTATTTTCCTTTTTTCTTTTTTTTTTTTTTTAATATTATTTTGAAGTTAAGGATAAAGCCGTAATGGGTTTTGGGGATTTATTTAAAGTATAATAGTACAAAGTTTGAATAAACTTAGTTAACGATAGAAATGATTTTTTAACATTCAATGAATATTTTAGAATCATCATAAATTTAATTATTTTAAGTAAACACAATATAAGACGAATGATATTGTGTATATATTTTGATAAAAAATTAACTCCTAAGGATAAAGAGTTTTGTCGTTTGGCCTGGCTTTAACATTAGGTATAAGTGAAAAGATAAATAACGTGAGAGAATATAATATAGGCCAATATGAACCAAATTAAAATTTTTCTTAACTCTCTGGTCAAAGAGTTGAAATTTTAAAATTAATAAATACACTTTCCTTTTGATGTTTAAGAGGAGATGTAAAAATTAAATTTTTTTTTTCATACATTTAGGTAAATAATAGAAAATATGCTTGTATATATTATCTTCTATATAACATTATATTCCATTTTTTTTTTAGTTTTATTTTACATATTTTTCCATTTTTCATACCATGTTTTTTTATATATTTTTTTTTTGTCAAAATCATATGAGAATACAATAAATTTAAAAAGAGGATGCGAAATGTTTAAGAAATGAATAAAAATGAAATGATTTCATTTTAAATCCAGGGACAGAAAAAAAAAATGTATTTTTCCATATGAAATTTTATAGTTGTTGTCTTTTTCCTACAGCAAAAAGATAATTCAATGTCCTTTACTGGAAATTCTTATACAGAGTGGTGTATTGAAAATAAGATTATCATTATGATGTTTTGAAATTTTAGAAATTTTTAAAAATTGTATTTAATTGAAATTATACGAAATTTTGTTGTTTTAGGAGTTACCATTTAATTATATTCTTAAGAGTTCATTTTATGAAATTAAATTATGATTGTAAAATTTTATTTTAAGCTGTGCAGACAATGGATTTATATTCATAGTATTAAGCATTAAAACACTCTGTATTTGAAGTTTTCCTACAGAATAGAATTTAAGTTTGGTTTATAAAATAAAATTATACAAAAAGAATAATATAGTTTGTATATATATATATAGTTAATTAGAAATCAAGATTTAAATTTGGATTTGCGATAAAAATTATTGGTTGATGTGAAGGGAAATCAAAAATAAATTGAAATTTTTTTATATCAAAGAATAATACGTAAATAAGTATATATGGATAAAATTTAGTGAGCTAATTTTTCCAATTAAAATGTTTAATAAACAGCGTCTAAAATCGAAAAATGATTGCTGGAAAACCATTACATCCATCTCGTGTTACACTTTCAATGACAAATTGTCCGTATTAAAATACGCTTTACTAATAAAAATTCAGCAAGGCTGAAAGGAACAATATTTTAAATGCAGCAAGTGATAAAATATACATATATGTAAATGTTTAATGTATAATTCTATTTGTTTCTTAATTCTAGCATTATTATAGATTAAAATCTAAAAATTTATTGTATTTTCATCAACTTAATGTAAATATTTGCTATCCCATTAGGATTTAAAAAAAAAAAAACATTGCTGACATTTTCTTTTTGTTACTGTTAAAATACAATTGTATTAATTTCGAATGAGATTTAAAAAGAAAAATGTTAACACGGAATATTTATAACACTTCAAAGATAAATATGTATGCATGAATATGTACATTGTACAAATATATTAATCTTTCGCTGAAGTTTAAATTAAAATATCTACATAATTGTATATATTAAATTAAACATACTATCGCTCACACTAATCAACTCTTTCAAATTTTATTATTAGACCTGAAAGTATTATATACTGAGTGCTTAATTTAAAGAATATTAAATCTAGAAAAATTTCAAGTAACAAAGCAAATAAAAATAAATAAAATTTTTGAGATTTATCGTTAAGAAACTGTTCTTTTTTTTCCCCATTAATATTTTTGCATTACGCAAATTATTATTAAATTAAAAATAGGTTTTTTTAGTACTTTTTCTATGTCAGTAGCAAAATCCTTCCAATTTTTTGTTCATTGAATTCAACAGATATTACATTTAGGTACATGAAATTCATAGTTTAAGTTCAATATAAATTTACAGTTTTACTTCAGCATTATTAAATAAAGGGCAACAGGTGATCTTTTTATCTGTCTGGTGGTAATTAAGAATTTATTGATAAGGTAAAAATCGAGGTAATATAGATTAATTAATAGTTTTGATTCAATCATTGACTCGTCTACTATCGAACTCTCTGTAACACTTGTTCAGTGATTCAATTTCTCGATTTCATTCCATTGAAAATAGAAGTCCATATAAGATATAATTTAAATATCATGAAATTAATAATATATACCTACATTATTTTTAAGGATGTGAATCTATACGATAAATATCAAATTTAAGCATAATAATCAAAGTTAATGAAAATATATATTTTTTTTAAAGTTAATTATAATAGTTTTTTATTTTTTATTATTAATATGAGTTATTTTATGTACTTACGTTTAGGCCGAACTATTTCAGCATGTGGAGAATGAGAAGAATGAATGAAAATAGCAATTATTAAGTTGTTTTTTAAATTATCTTTAAGCAATATTATTTCAATTATTTTTTTTTAAAAAACGATAAATTAAAATAAAAAATAAAATAAAAAAAAATAAATAAATTTAATTCACTTTGCATGATGGATGATGCAAGCAAAAAAAAAAAAAATTGCAATAAAAAATATAAATTAAAAATTTGAAGCAAAAAAAAAAATCAATTTCTTGATATCGAATATATCGAATAATAGTATTAATTAACATTTATGTTCAATCGCAGATACAAAATAGAATAGGTAAGTATAGAATAGGTAAGTATTTTGTGCCAGTTAATCAACTAGTAATATCATAATGTCAATATAAAATAATAAATAATTTCTTTAGCATCTGGTTGTGACCACGGTGTCTTAAAATTAAAGTATCTTGAATCGAAATATTGAAAACAGTCTGCACACTTCATTTATGAGATATTGTTCTATAGTTTTTCATATACATACAATCGATGTATTTTTCATGTTAATAACATATTGTCAAAACATTTCTAGCTTTCACCGAAAAAAATTCCATCGTTCAAGAAATCGATTTTTTCTATCATATTAATTATTATGTATATATTAATTATATATTATCTTCTTTTAGAGAAGTTTTTTTTTTTTTTACTAAACTCAATGTTAGAGTGTTAGTTTTACATACCTGTTACTTCAAGTTCACAAAAACGACCAGCTCCAATTGAATTATTAGCAATGCAACGATATGTTTTGGTTATTAATAAATCGTCATCTAGGACGAAAAAACTTCTGTCATAATCAATTCGACCGGAACCCAGCTCTGCCGAATCATTTTCCGTTTTAAGAAGCCATACAAATCCAGACTGTATGATGAAAAAATAAGATTATTTTATAATTTTAATTTTCCAATAAATTTAAATTTGCATACATTTTTTTTTTTCACTTATACCACTGTCAAATAAAAATGATACTTAAATCGAGTAAATAACAATTCAATTATAAAAAGTTCAAGAGACCGATGAAGACTGAATCACCCCTGGCAAATGCCCGCAAAATTTTTTGCCACGGGTGATTCAGTCTTCATCGGTCTCTTGAACTGTGAAGAACTCAATTTAGAAAAAAAAAAAACATTTTTTTTTGTTGAAGAGCTAAATTAAGGTCTTCACAGTTCAAGAGAACGGTATTTATAAAAAAAAAAAAAAATTTATAGACACGCGTACGCTAGTGATGATTCAGTCTTCATCGGAGTGTTTAGGGCCGATTAAGATGTAAGGTTTACACACCAAGTTTTGCAATTTATAAATAATTTAAATCCTAAAGAACTGTCGTTATCAAACTAAAGCCATTTTGTCTTTAATACATATATCATGAAGACAATCATGAATCTAATATTTTTTAATACTCATTGTTTTTATTGACGAAAAAAAAAAGAACATAAATATTTCTCACCTCGACTGGATTTCCAGATGCAATACAAACTAATGTGTCTTCATCATTTACTATTTTCCTTTCAATTTCACATGTTGGTTTAACTGAGAATATTATGAAATTTTAATTCTTTTGCCTTTTATTGAGTTCAAATTTTATTTAATTAAAAAAAAACTTACATTGAACATTTAATAGAGTTTCAACAAAAACTTCACCATGGGTATTATTTATTCTACACTTATAAACACCAGATGAATTTCTGTACAAAGGTGAATCTATAATTAATTTGGCACTACTAGTTAAATTCTCTTTTAATGGTTTATTATTAAATAGCCAATTATAATCTGGTCCTGAAATCAAATTATTAATTATATATAAATTTCAATCAAACGTGAAATTATTTTACAATAGAGATATTATTTATATGCGAAGTATAGGTATTTAAAATAAAATTTTGAATTATAATAATATTTAATTTTTTTTAATGAATTATCAAAAATTTCGTCTTCATGTCAAAAGCATGGAAACGGAAACGACATCGGCTTAAGAGCCCTCATTGTGAAAAATCGCAAAAAATTGGTCTTAGTTTGGCTTTGATTGTAGGGTTACTACAATCTAGACTGAAGTGATTTTTTGATATGTTAGAGAGTATATAACTGGCTCCAGGGTAGGTGAGGCGGATTTTTTAAATTTTGAGTTTTTTGGCCCAAACGAGCCTTTAAAAAACTTGAACACATTTGCTTGAATTCTGAAGTAAAGGAAAAAAATAATAAAAAATCTCAAACGCAGAAATAAAGCTAAAATACCACTCTCCAGGGCTGGTGACGTGAAATTTTGAATTTCTTTAATTTCCTCAACAATTTTTAATTAATTTAATTTATTTTTAAGAATTTTTTAATTTTTTTGATAAATTACAGTTTCTGCACAGAAATCAAATTCAAATATAGTTTTGTGATTTTCTGGTAGAGGTGTTTTTCGTACAATTTTTGTCGCATTTTTTACGGCCGTTTATTTTCTGTAAAATAAAACAAAAAAAACTGCAAAAATAGAAAACAGAAATAGAAAACAGAATTTCAAGTGGAGGGCTCTTAACACTTGCTGAAGAAAATTTATACACTATTCATTCTTTTGTGATATTTTAAATTTTATTTTAAATAAAATTGTAGAATTCATTATGAATTTAATTCGCCCTGAAATGATATTAGGTTGAGTTAAAAATAAACTTACTAGGTTGTCCTTTTGCAGAACACAGAACGATATCCTTTAATTCCGAATTTTCAGCCACATTGACAATACTGTGTGATACTGTTGCGTTTTCTGGTGGATCTATAATTAATAATTTAATATATTGTTCAGACTATTGAATTAAAACCCTAAATTAGTTTTGCTTAAAATCAAATTCAAAAAAAAATAAATAAAAATTTTTAATTATCGTTTAAATTTATTTTGAATGCTTAAAAAAATTCAAATTTTTGAATGTTTATTTATATCTGTTTTGAGCACTTTAACTTACATTCAATACGAAAATTTGTTGTACTTTTGACGCCAGATCCAGCTGCATTATCTGATGACACACAGGTATAATCAGCGCTATCCGTTAAAACATCGAATTGACCATTCACCCAAGCTGCCATATTAAAATGCTGAAATAATTCATTGCTTAAAAAAATGTTCAAAAGTTTTTAATTTTAATCCAACAATAACTACATTTTCATTGCTTTCAATAATTTTTGTTTTTAATAAAAGAATAGCGAAGAAAATATTTCGTTTATACTTATAGGTAAATTATATGTATAACAGATACTTATTTACATACCAGCACAGATATTATGCTTTCAAACTCAAATGTTCTTGTTGCTGGACCCAAGTATTTTTCCTTAATCATATATCGATTGTCTGTTGAATTAATTTTTTTACCATCCTTCAACCAATTGATTGAACACTGTGGAACACATTCTACGCGACATGTAAGTGATGCATTTTTAGTTGAATATAAAACACCAGTATATTGATCTAGGCTTTTCATGAAAAACGGAGGTGCTTGAATATCTAAATAACCAGTAGCTGGAGTACCTTCGCCACCTTCATTGTAAGCGGAGCATGTATAATTTGTTCGAGCATCTAGAAAAACGCTTTGAATCAAATACTTATGACCATCAATAGGTAGTCTCTGTCCTCCTCGATACCAGGTATATCTAGATAAAATAAATTAAGTACATAGTACTATTTTATTGAAGAAAAATAAGAAATAACTTACTTTGTAGCCTTTGGTACGCCGGGAACATCTACAGAGCATATTAATTCAACATTCTTCTTTTTAACTCCGATAGGAGGATGAAAAGTTAATGAAGCCGGACCGGGCTCGTAATGTACCTATTGTTAGAAAAAATATATATATTTTTTTTAGTATAGGTACATTATATAAATTTTGAATTTAATTTTCTTAGTAAATAATTTTAAATTAAGGTACACAATAAAAGGAACAACCTAATGTAAAAATAAAAAATTACCAATAATTCTTTTTCTTCACTTCGATTTCCCCAACCACCTTGATTTCGTCCTTGACATGAATAGTTATATGCAAAACCACGTCCAATACTTTCAAGCAATAGTTTACTTGGATCTATATTACAAAAATCTTCCTGCAAATGAAAGTTATAAGAAATTATTATTTAAATAATCATTTTTAATGTAAAAAAAATATAATGTTAATATTTAAATTAATGTTCTTACAGAAGTTTCATTACAATCCGGAAGTTCTTTCAGTAGACTTGAATTAGCATACCATCGCACTGCAATAAGTTGAGATGGATTTGCTTCTGCGATATTGCAATATAATGTGACGTTTCTTTCATCTCTTTCCTTTACTGGTCCTACTGGATCCATTTTTACAAAAACTGATGGAACATCTATAAGATGAAAGATAAAAATCTTTAGAACCACAGTTAAAACAGACTTTTTGCTTTAGAAATCTGAGTTGTTTTCGGTTCAAAATTATTATTAACAAGAGAATTAGATTAATTATGTATGTATGACATGTGTGTAAAATATATTTCAAAATCAATATGTTATAGAGATAAAAATTTGGTGTCTCCGATGATTACTTACAATAAATATCCAATTCAATTAGATCGCTTCTTCCAGTACCAATTTCATTAATTAGTTCACATGTGTAATTACCAATATCAGTACGACTAGTTTTTTTAATAGTTAAATGAACATTATCGGAATGTGCGTTTTCATAACGTGATGTATCATTAGGAATTGGATCTCCATTTTTATACCTGTTAAAGAAATATAAAATTGATTAAATTTTTTTTTTGTAAATAATTATTTAATATAAAATTATTATGTCGTTTTCACATTAATGTGGTAGAAATCAAGTGATTTGGATTCAAGAGTTTACTCTTTCTATGCGATTATGAAATTTTTTTTTTGTGTTTTTAAAGAGCAGCCATATAAACATAACAGAACTTAAAGGAAAAGTCACGATAAAAAAAAAAAAAATTAATAAAGTTTATCAACTCGTTATTTATAGTACACTGTAAGTCAACAATTTTAAATAAATTTATTTTCTTTAATTGGATGCAAATATTCAAAACTACACATTTCAACATTATGTACGTATATATACAAAATTATTATGTAAATTGAAAATAATTTGAATTTCTAGAAATAATATCAATTAAAATATAATAAAATTTTGCTATTGATTGATATCCAGCTAAATTTTATTTAGGTCAAATATTTTTAGATTTTACATCAAATAATTTTAATCTATTTCAAAAAAAAAAAAATAATAATAATAATTTTCGTAAATCCTTTTTGATTATATACTAATATACAAGTGTAGATATGATTTTTCATTTAGATCTAGTTTGATATAAAAATTTAATTAATTTTAAATTAACTGGAACTAATTAAGTTTGATATGGAAATTTTCATTTCACAAAATATTATTTTGTCTTCATTAATTTCACAAATCAAATAATTAAACAAATTTCCATATAATTATAAACTTCACTTGCAACAAGGAAAAATATATTTCAAATTGTTTGTCGACTCTTTATAAATACTGTACAGCTGTATAATTAATATGTTTTTATGGGAAATTCTGGTGTATGTGATCAATGTGTGCGAGGTGTCTAATATTCGAAATCAATCGAAGAAAATCTGGATATATACATTTATGTAGGAATAAATGTGTGATTTCGGGTTCATAGTATTTCAAATTTTTTTGATTATATAAAATAGAATGCTGAATATTAAACGCGGCAAATTTGTTTTGAATTTTTATCTTATACATATATTAGTGTAGTGAATGAACATTTTTATGGAATAACTTTACATTGCCGGCGAAAATGTAATGTTAACAGAAAATTCCTGAATTTGTTCGCATAATCATAATAAAAAATAATAATTTCCGAAAAATATTTTAAATTATAGTATTTTTTTGTGTCATCATTAAAAAATAATTTATATAATTTTTAATGCATACCTTTATTAGAGAACATTAGAGAATAATAAAAATACACATTATTTGGATTGCAAATATGGAGAAATATTATCAGAAATTACTACATAAATGAGGTTAAATTGAATTTAACATATTAAGACCAAATGTCAATATAAAATTAATATTTTTATATCTATCAAATCAAAATAGAATAAATTTATGTGTGCTAGATAATTCACATTTAGAATTATATTTTTTTTAAAGATATAAAATTTTTATACTTTTTAAAGACAATATTATTATATTAATGTAATTTTGATCCGGAATAAGTATTTTAATTTTCATATTAAATCAGTTAATTATTATATACCTACCTTAGGGTACACACATAGTTAAAAAAGAATTTAAACTACATAATGGGAATTATAATAGTTATAGTAACTAAATATTGATTTACATAAATTGCAGAAATTTTGTAAATATTTGAATTAAGAATTAAAATTTGAAATTATAAATATATACTGCACTATCGTCTAGTCTAGACTATACAATAGTAAAATCGTTTCATCAAAAATTCAATTCACTATACTCCAAAATAAATGAATTACTATTTTATTCTATTGTATAATAGTAGCAGGTAATAGTTATATTCAAAAAATAAAAAAAGTTCAGAAATTCAAATGAATAATAAAATATCGTCATCATCATCATCATAGTAAAAACTCATTCAAAATAAACTAACTACTATATATAAATTTTAACAAACTCATTGAAAGTTTGTTTTACGAATAATAAATTAAATTCAACTGTTTTTAAATTGTTAAACTTTAATATTATAATTTTTCCGCTCATGCAACTATACTACTAGTACTTTAATATTTTCTTTTATATTATTAATCTCTGAGTAGTTTAAGGATATTTAGAATATTCAATGTTTAAGATTCACTTTGAAAATATAACTAAAATGATTCTGCTTATTTATAAATAAAAAAAAAACAAAATCTCACAACATTTATACGAACAAGTTTTATACAAAAAAACAAAAAATTTAATAAAGAAAACAAATTAAAATAAAATCTGAAAAAAAAAAAAAACGTTGAAACAATTTTTTGAAAGCTTACAAAAGTATTTTAGGGCTTCATTATTATTTAAATTTTAAAATAGGTACATTTATATACTTTTAAAATGTTATGTATATCAAGCAATTCAAATGTTTCATTTTATATTTTATATAAATTTTAATAGAAAAGTTTAAAATTAAAATCATTAAAAGAATTTATATTTTTCTTTCACTATTTTAGGAAGTTTTTTATTTTGATATTTATTATTTTTAGACACTGGAATTTTTTAATAAACTACGACAAGTTATTTTTAAATTAAAATATGTTTTTTTAAATTGAACATGATGGAAGATAATAAATTTATGTACTTTTAAATCTTTTTGTTTTATATTCAAAAAAAAACAAACAAACAAATTATGTTTCACGAATATCCAATTCGAAGAAAATAAAAGTTATGTTTTTGAAAAGACTAGACTAAAAAAAAAATAAAGAAAAATTTAATAAAAAAAAACTAATTTCCTTGGCCAAATAAAAGTATGTTCGTAGTTTAGTTGTCAAAATATGTTGAGATTGAATGCAACTTTTAAGCACAGCTAAGCTTCGATTGACGTTTTGCTGAGTGCGTGGTTCATTCATTTAATTTAAGTGTCTCGAGTTTTTGTTTTTTAATTCACAAAAATAAATATTAATATATATACTGACACATTAATAATTACTTTCGAAGTCATGATGTTTTAAAATTCTTCAAAGTTCATATTTTAATATCAGAAATCAGTTCAAATAGATGTACTGAAAATCTATATATATGAGTATATATAAGTATATAAGTAAAATATCATTAGACATTTCAACCATTACCTACACTATAGTATGGCAGCACAAAAAATCCGACGATAACTTTATATTTTGAAAATAAAGTAAATTAAATTGCATAAGAAGCAAATAGGATTAAAATGTCCCACATAGAAACAAAATTTCATTTATTTGTAATTATTTTAAATACAATTGTAAAACCTTTGTAACGTATATAGTTAAGTATCCTATTAATCCATTATAAATTATATGTGTAGTGTAGGAGATATATATACAGAAATTTTATAAAAAATAACTTCATATTTATAATATATATGTATACCCAACATTACATGCGAGAATCATGAAAAGCACATAGAGAATATATGTACATCAAATTCTATCAAATAAATTCAACAGTGAATTCTATTATTTGTTTTTAATTAGATGTGGTTTCTTTTTTATATGCAATGATTATCCCGTAAATTCCAACTTGAGCTTTGAATAACGTTAATAATACATGTTATTCTCATTGCACTTATATATGTGTTGTGAATTACATTTCGTGGATTTTTTGTATTTTTTTTTTGTTATTATTTTGTTCGTTATAAAATTTTGTCCAAAATTATTCACCATATATAAATAGAATTATATTTTCTAGCAGAAGAATAGAAAATTCAAAAATTGATTTGCAAAATAAATAAGGACTTAATTGGAACAGCGAGACTGTTTATTTTTCGCTTTCTAAATTTGTGCAATCGATTTTTTTTTTTTTTTGAACAAATTTTTATTTTATCTGTACGCAATGAAATTTAATTTAATTATGAATTTTTTATTTCGATAAGAAAAATTCAAATACATGAATTTAAGCCTATAGCTTAATTAATAAAAAAAAAAAAAAAAATATTGAAAAGATAAATTTAGTAAACATTTTTAATTAAAAGTATAAAAATAAAAATCATCTTAGATCAGTCAATCAATTTGGTCTTATATTATTTTAAAAGTATCTCTGTGGGAAAAGCGTAATTATATGTTCAAGAAATAATTAATTTAATTTTAATGTACAAGTATACTATAAATAATACACATACTTGATATGAATAAGTAAATATTTATATATAAAAAAAAATAGATTAAAAGTATTATTCTCACAAACCTATTTATAATAAAAATTCCTTATTAACATCGCAATAATTTTCACATAGTTCTTATAATGAAATATATTATAAGAAGATTAGAGAAGGATTAAATAAATGTTATGTGTGTTATTTTCAGAATTAAAATACCGAATATATTTTTTGTAATAGCACAAAATTTGTGAGAATAATTACTAAATTTAGTAGTTTTGAAAACGAAGTTTGTTTAAATACATAGCTATATTTTAAATTATGTAACCTACATGAAATTTGTATGATCATCCTTGACAATTATACGTAAATAATGAATTCAATTAAAAAAAAAACTTTGACTTACCACCTGACGGCTAAAATAGTTTGTGGATTTGCTAAGTAAGTACAATCCAATAAAATTTTGTCATTTTCATTTGATGTAAGAAAATAATGTTTTGGTTTTACAAACGGTGGAACTGCAAAAAAAATTAAATTTTTTTTTTCAATATTTTAAATTTGAATCTCATAAAAATTAGGCTGAAATTCTTAACAGACCACATAAAATACAAAAGTTAAATTATAATTTTCTTTCAACTTACATAAAACTTCTAATGTTTTCTCGTCATGAAGTGGTTTCTCATGATTATCTTGTAAAACTTTATTAGTTCCAGAACAACCAATAGTGGCTTCATGTTCATGACGTGTTGCTGTAAATATTAGCTGACTTTCAGTATCATATGTTCCATCATCTTTAATTTTTTCAATTGTTACAACTTTTACATCATCATTTGGATCATCATTGTCATTATCATCGTTTGTAATAACTTTTGTTCCATTAGTCCATATTATGTTGGCAGCGGGTCGAGCTCCAAAAATCTTAATAGTTTTTAAAAGGAATAAAATGAATTTCAATATTACAAAAATAAAAGAGAAAAAAAAAATTTATTCTGGTCAATTACTTTAGATTTGAAATAAAGAACAAACATTGTGTACATACAATGCAAGTAAATAAATAATCAATTCTGACTAAGGCGAATTAAAATTTTTTGCTTAAATTTCAATTTTTACCAATAAATAATTAATTCTTTTTTTTTTCACAGATTTTATATTCCAACTAAGTATAAACATAATTGTCAATTCAAATTGAAGACAAATTAGAAGGTTCAATAATAATTTATAATGAATCTAATAATATATAATAAGTCTAAAAAATATTGTTCTCTCAATTAGCAATATTTTACTTTCTATTAAAATCAATATTGAATAATAATAAAAAGTCTCTATTATTAGTATTTTCTAGGAATATGAATATATCCTTTTATAAAATTCACATCGTACTATACCTATCAAAAGCTTTTGTGTTCAAATAAGAAAAGAGAGTAAAAAAATAATGCAAAATAGACTTACCGTGCAAGTGAATTTTGTTGTTGTATTATGTACTATTTTATTTAGTATTCCTTCCAAATTAATGCCAGTTGGACGGACTATTTGATAAAGAAATAATGAAAAATAGTAAAGAATGAAATATATGAAAATAAAAAAAGTAACTAATTGTTTACAACAGTAATATTCAGGTTTCTATACTGAATATTAAATAATATGTCTTTCAACCTATTAACAAATTTCGTGTCCATTTCGATCGACACGATCTTGATTCATAAGAAGTTGCCAATAATACAATTTTTTATTTTTTCTTCACTTTTTTGAGTAATAACTTAAAAGTATTAATCTTACATCGTACCTAACTCAAAATGATTCTTGAAAATTTCAAAATTTCTAACTTCATTATTATTATTATTTTCTTCATAGTTGACAATATCTTCGTGATTAAATTTAATTTCTAAAAATTAAATTCATTATAAAATTTATTTAAATAAAAAAATTTTGTCAGAATTAAAAGGTTAAACTATCATTTACCATACTTTCAAAGTATTTCATATAAAATTATTTTAATTATAAAAGATCCAAAAATAAAGTAAATTTATTTATTTTCTATGGTAATTAAAATATATTTGATTTGAAAGAGGCTTTTTGCAAACTTAGAAAATTTGAAATGGATCGTTTAAAAAACATATACAGACAATCAGTCACACTTTACCTCTTTGGATTTTATATTTTTCTTGATTGATATTTCTTATTGAATTCTTGATTTTGAAACCTTTAATAAGTTTTGAAGGATTTTATTTATAATACTAAAAAAATTTAATTTGATATTTGTTATGTTAATTGTATGTTTTTGTATAATGAAATATATATTTAGAAGTTTATCCTTCGCGATAAATAAATAATATATTATACTACCTATCTAAATGCAAATAATTCTGATAGCAAAAAAAAAAAACAAATCTACATTTTATAAGTAAAATTGTTTATCGGGATTTATTACAGAAAATATAAATAAAAATCATTTAGAACAAAATCATCCTCAGCTCAGGTATCAAAATGTTCACACGATTGACAACAAAAATTACTAAATTGTCATAGAAAAAAAAAAAAAAAAAAACAGAAAAAGAACAAGAATAACAAAATCAATTGATTTTTGTCATCCTACTATTTAAGCTGATAGATCTATCTAAAAGTAGTAGGAACATAACATTTAAGGCAATAAAAAACAACAAAATAAAATCAAAAACAATGCACAATGAAAAGGATTCTTATTATGTTATGGTTGTCATTTTATGAATTGAAACAAAAAAAATTTTTCCATGAATTTTTTTAGTGAAATAACAATATGACACGCAGATAAAATTTGATAACTTGAAAATAACTTTTTTTTTTGTATTTTTAGAATTTTACTTTTAATAAAGGGAATTATTTAAAAACAATAACTTTTTGTTCTGTATAATGAAAATTGTTTTGAAACTGTTGTTAAATTTAGGTGTGTGCATTTGTTTTTTTAACATATAAAAGATGTAAAATTATATACTACTATCTAAACAGTTTTTACTGTGAAAATAATGAAAAAATAGCTCTAAAGATTCTCTTCATTTTATTTCATTGAGTTGTATCTAGTCCTAACTTCGATTAAATTCGAACTCTTCATTTCAAAATGATAAATTTTTCAATAAATGGAATTCGAGCAATTCATCAATTTCAAAAATTTGACTAGCAAAAAGTTAAATGTTTCGAAGAAAATTTATTAACATTCATATAGATTAATTTATATAAAAGTAAAAAAAGGGAAGACGAAATTTATTTAATGATGTTCTGTTCATTGTAAAGCAATTATATACAAAATATAAGAAGAATTCATACACAGGATGTGCCCGATGAATTATTATTTTTCAATGTTTTGTAAAGACTTTCTTTTTTTTCTTTTTATTCTACGATTTACATTGAATTTTTGTTTAGAATTGATTCATTAATTTTCCTCTACATATATATAGATAGATAGGTACACATAGTACACAGGACATTTCAAAAAAATTTTCTAGTGATTATTTACTATTGACAAAGAAACAAAAAAAAGCTAAATTACATTCGTTTCTTAAAAACAATGAAAATTCAAGAAAAAAATTGCAGACTATATATTTTTTGTTTTTTTTTTTGGAAAATAATGATTTTTCTTTTTGTTCAATTGATGTCTTTTTTTCATTGAAATCACATTATCTAATCAAAGGACATCAATAACTTTCATGTTTTTGTGTTTTTTTTTTTGTTTGCATAATTTTTCTGTATACTTGTTATCAATAAATTACCTTGTAAATCTAGTTTAAGTTTAGTTCGAACAATGCTCTCTAAAGCATCTGATTCAACACGACATTCAATATCACTTTTTAAGTCTTGCCTCGATAATACCAATGTTAATTCCAATTTTGCTGTAAGTAATTCATCGTCTTTGCCTATATGTGGTGAATCTGTATATAAAAAAAAAAATTAAAAAATAATAAAAATGTAAAATAAAAAGGCATAATACTATTATTTATATTTTTGTAAATATTTCACAAAGCAGTGCAAATTTTTTGGAAGGACAGGAAGGTGAAAAGCAGTACTGTCCTTCTAAAAGCAGTACGGTTGGTAACATTACGTGTGGTCCATGTATAATATTTTAGACTCCTGGGATGAAGATCGATTTAGTTGTTATGAAAAGTTAAAAAGCTTCTTTACAATATTGCGAACGACATAGATATTGGGTTGTTAAATCAATTCACTTTTGTGGAGAAAATAATAGCTATACTACCTCGGTAGAAGCCTAGATGTTTTTCATAACATTTCTATTGTAAAATTAAATTATATAGGATTTTGATATGTTTCTCAACATTATATTTGTAACTCCCTGCCGCCGAAATAAAACTTTTGTAACATATATTAGTAATAGGCATAAAAAGGATATTATTTTGTCAATAGAATTAGGTAGTATGTATTATTTTTGTCAATTTATAACGAACATAGAATAAAAATTGAGTACAAAAAAAAAATTATCAAATAAATTTAGGATTTCATGTTTTTTATTTTTTTATTGGAATAATTTCAAATTGAAATTAACAGACAAAAAGGATTGTTATTAGACAATTGAGGGAAATGTTAAAAATCTTCTTTTTAAAAGTTTCTCATTCCAAAATTCGAGTTGTTTTTGTATTTCAGCTGTTAAAGTGTATACTTGATTGTGAAAAAAAAAAAATTTAATGAAAACTGAAGAGCGAAATTTGCGAAAACTTTTTGATTATTATGATTGAAAAAAAAAAAAAATTATGTTTAAAGAAAATTAGAGATGAAAGTTTTTTGCTTTTGTTTTAAATTAGCAAATTATATAGTAATTTTTGATATGAATGCAATTTCCTTTCCTAAGTCTTTAATCGTATACAATAATAATATGTACTTCAATTGTACTATATAGATAAATTGTTCAAGAGAATAACTCTGAGAAAAGAATTAATTAATTAAATTACATTCATTTGATTCTAATTTATTAACAAATACATATAAGTACAGAAAATTCATGATATTTCAAATGATATCTGAAATTGAAATAATAAAACTACTTGTACGTCCACTTTGCAATAAACTTAAATTTATTAATATCTCTAAAAGTTGTTAATATGGTATGAACATTAATTATTCTTTGGAAGTACATAAAACGAAAAATCTAAATATAATAAAATAAAACGCAGTATATAATAAATAAAAATACATAAAGTTAAATAGTAAAACTATACTAAAACTAATAAAATTTTATTTGAACCAAACCGACCATTTTCCTATAAATTCTTTAAATAACATCAACTTTAAGTAAGAAAAAAAAATTGGAATAAAAAATAAATGAAAAGAATTTTCCTAATCATGATCCTTTTTAATGTTCCTTTTTTCAACTTTTATATTATTATTATTATTATTATTGTAATTAAAATTAGTATATTTTCTTTCTATATTTTCCTTAAAACATTTTTTTTATTGTATAGAAAGAATTTTTTATTAAAAAAAAAACTTTTATTTTTTTTTATGTTTGATTAAAAATAACCATACAATAATGAAAATAATAGAATTAAAGAAATTTTTTATTGAATATCACTAAAAAAGTATATTGCGACGATAGATAGATTTAATTTAGTAAACTTATTTTGTGGTGCATTAAAATGAATAATTAAGAAGTGCTTATTTATGATTGAACTTTATTCAAAAAATTAATAGTCTCTCTATATCGTCTGCAAAGTTCAAAACTTTTAAGGATCACTTAAGTTATAATTTTTCGTCTTATTATAAAACAAATTTTCGATAATTTAATAATCAACATAGCCATAGTATAATCCGATATTATAAACTGGTGCAATTTTTTGATAAAACTATCATAAAATCCATCCGGCATAAAAAGGATCATAAATTAAATGTCATCTAAGCCTTTGACAAAATTATATCGATTTTGCTGAATTCGCGTTTCAAATTTTTATTTGTTCAGATCCGAAAACGAAACGAAATTATCAACAAAAAAAAAAAAGTGTTTAAATTAAAAAAAAGAAATAAATTTGTTATTGGATTTTTTTTTGTGTACATATAAACAGGATTAAAGCTCTCAAAATAGAAGAATCCTTTTTCCTCTATATTTTGTCTTCAAACAATATAAAATGATTGTTTGAATTTATTTCAATGTAAAAAAATAATTTTAAGGATAATTTTTGTTCTATAGAAATTCTATTTTTTTTTTGTCCTTTTTAAAGCTAATAAAAACATAGTATTTTCTAAGTATTAATTTTAACAAAGTAATAATGGTATACAAGTACATGGCAAAGGATAACAACAATCAGTAAAATTGTTGAAAAAATTTCACTGAAAAAATATATTCTTCAAAAAAGTTAGAAAATTAATAATAATTGTTGTTGTTGACACTATACTTTGACGAAAGAAGAAAATTATACACAAATTATTTAATTTTCTAATCCTATAAATATTTTATTTTTAATTTTGAACTGAACTGAAAGATTATGAAGTACTAAAAACGGTTGGAAAAATTTTGAATCTTAACATTGTGAAAAACTTTTTAACTTTATTGTGAAAAACTTTTTAACTTTATTTTTTGTTACTTATCTATTTGTTCTTCGGACTCGCTTGTATGGGGAAATAGAGTGAAAAGTTTTGAACCAAATAAAGGGAATACAAGAATGATATAAGTTAAAAATGAAAATTTTTAGAAATTAATTTTAATTTAAAATGAAAATCAAACCTGAATTTTCTGTGTGATGTTTCTTAATATATACTAAATGAGTAAACAATGAACCGAAAAAAGTCTCGGAGAGGAAATATCTATTGTTGAAGAATTCTAGTTATTTATTTTTTTTGCCTTTCAAAAGGATTTATAAAGTATTTTAGTTAAAAGTGAATTGCTTTATTTTATCCTTACTTCCGTTTTTATTTTTAATTTTGCCATGAATTTTTTTTTTTGTTTTTTTCAACTTTCCTTTATCCTTTATTATGCTTGTTGTAACACCATAAAGAATATAAGAATGCTTTTTCGTAATAAAAATTAATTTTATTTAAAATATTTTCCGAAATAAGAAATATATATGTATAATATGTTGTGTATTATAAAATATGTGTATATGGTAGAGATGTATTAAATGTAGGAAAAAAAAATGTGTTCCTATTACGAAGGAAATGAAAAATGAAAATTCAAAGAGACAAAGTAAATAGAAATCTTTTTTCTTTTCTTGAAATTTGTTATATAGATTTCAAATAAATAATATTTTTTTTTAATCTCGAAAACATTTAATTAAATAAAAATATATGTATATTACGTACGACTATCACATTCTCACCATAATAATTAAATCTAAACTTTATTTACAAAAAACCAAGAATATTAGAAGACAAAATTGATCTAAGTTCAAAAACTGGCACACAATTCACTTAAATTTGATGTTGCGAAACTTTCAAATTATTTCAACAAAAAATTAATTTTCAACACAAATGATTTTCTTTGGAAAATATTTTAATTATTTTTTAAATACATACAGACTATAGGCTAGCAACCATGAACTTCATGGTTAGAAATTAGGTGTTTACAGACAGGAGGCAACACTAATAAAATATGGTTTGGTTTGGTTTGACGTTTAAAAAAACAAAAGATGATTTATAAAGTTTTTCATTCTAAAAATATTGTGAATTTTTGTAATTTTGATAACCGACAATTGTGTCGATGTTTATCAAAACTCGTCAATTCCACTTTTAAAAAAAAATGAGTATAATACATCGTTGGATTCGTCTTCGAATTTGCTATAAGTTTTTGCTATTTTTAAATTTAAAAAAAAAAATGGAATAGACGCGGTTTGATAAACATCGACACAATTTATTTTTAGATTTTTTTTTTAATTAAAGCACTTTACAACTGCTCTTTTTTAATTGCAATAAAAATATGTAGTGTTTGAGTTAAACCTACATCGAGCCTTTACGTACAACAAATAAAATAAAAAAAATTTAGATGAGCAAACCAAGACACCATGATATTCATGGTTCCTAGTCTATAGTCCTTCTTGATTATAAATAAATATTTTTGAAATCCAGAAATCTAAATAAATATATAATTTCTTTTTGATTGGCAAGTAAGTTTCTACTTCCGTTACTGCTGCTTCCGTAAAAAAATTTTTAATCTTTCAAAAAAAAACTACAAAGAAAATAGAAATACTCGTTATAACTAAAAAAATTTTATTGCTCGACTATAATATTCTTATAATAATAATAATCTTCTTATGAAATTCAATTCAACTAAAGAAAATAAATAATCTGTCTAGCACATTATTTTAATTTAATTTAATACAAAAGTTTTTTTTTTTTTTTTGTTTGTGTTCAGCTGAAGTAAACTTAAAGGTTTTGTTAAGAGGGTTTTATTTGGTTTTCAATTTAATAATAACTTTTTCGTGTGAACACAAAATTTCTCCTTTGCGGTTTTCATATAATATTTTTTTGCCGCTTTTTTCTTTTTTTTTTCATTTATTATGTTTTCAACAATTTTCATGGATTACATTTATGATATTGTTAAAATGCGTGTCAAAAAAATTGGGTTTTCAGTTTAGTATTACATATATATATATATATATATATACGTATTATGTTTGTGTATGTATTTTTCGTCAAGTACTTCTATGTGTGTATATAAAATAAATGTATGTAGAGTATAAATACACTATACTACTTTCTTTTTTTATCTAAGGATAATGAAAATAAAGTTTTGCGCGAGATTTTGAAAACAATGTTAAACATGAAAATTATATTTTACTATAAACATTATTTATATAACTACATATTTTTTTTTGTTTGAAATTCGGAAAATAAATAAATAGGCGAAATGGGGTTAACATTTTAATTTATTCTATATTTAGTTTGCCACATATTTATTATTGGTTAGTTTCTTTAGTTAGTTTTTTTGATTGCGATTTCTTGAATAGCATTTTTGGGAAATTTTAGAGACCCGTTTTAATTTTGTTTGAAATAAAACTAAACGATTTTATATATTTTGATATCGACAGATTGTTGTTTGTTGCAGACGAAATCCAAGAAAAAAAAAGTTTATTTTAATAACTATTACATAGTTGACGTAACCAAAAGTATTTTTTTTTAAACTAAATCAATAAAAAAAGGGATGTAAAAAATAATTATGCTAAAAACTTGAACTTTTGACAAACAAAAAAAAAAAAATTAAATATCCGTTTATTACATGGGGGTAATTATTTCATTATGTTAAAATTGTGTTAAAGCTATTATTTTCCTTATGATTTCTATCTTTTTTTATTTTCGTAGTATCTTTTGCCAACTATTTTTTTTTTTTGATTCAACATAATTCAGCGGATATTTCATAAATAAATAGTTTCCGTTGACGTTAGGAACAGAAATATGATTTAAGAAAATATGATTTGATACATATTAAGTCCTAGGTTTGCAATTCAAATGCGAAGAGTGCCAAACAAAATCTTCACAGTAACAGAAATGAATATAATAGGAAATAGGCAATAGGCAATATGATATTAAGCGTTACAGAATCAGTGAGTCAGTGACGAGCGTAAATTATAATAATGAGAAATGAAGTTTATAAAAAAAAACTCCACCACTTCTAAGATTTGAAGCAATTGCAAAAGATATTCAGAAATATATAACGTTATTAACTTCCAAGAATTTAACAATTTATGATCGTGAATGTTTTATTAAGGACAAAAAGTTTTTTTTTTTTTTTAATTCATTTTTAGTACCATAATTTAGATAAGCAAATTGGCCATTTAAAAAAATTAAGGTTGTAGAAGTAGCCTCTTTGTATTTAAAATAAAAGAATTTGGATTTGCTAATAAAAAAAAATAACTTTATTGAGCTTAAACTGCTACTTAAATTTAATAACAATAATTATATAATTCTATTCTTGTTCAATATGAATTGTTAGACTGTACCACTAGTGACCAAATTGTCTTTGTTCAACTAGAAGCACAGCAAAACAAATATATTGCAAGAATTTTATTTAGTACCACTACGGACCAATTACCTTGTTCACAAAGTGTTTGCTAAATATCGAATGATGATTTGTGTTGCGAAATACCGCCTTTATATACCCTTTCAAACAATTAAATGTTCTTGCGGTATTGTTTTTTATTCAGAGTTTTTTTGTACCCAGATGATATAAGTATATAAAGGTTGTCGCAACACATATCACTTACATGACGTCATTACATTGGTTTTTTTTTATTTATTAAATAATGGATTGCTACATACTCCCCCTCTATCGCATCAATGTCGTCCCGACGATGTGATAGGATTATCTGGTTGCGATTTCTTTGGTCTTCCGCGTCTTCGGATAGGTTGGATTGGTTTGGCATCTTTGTAAGGGTTGATATATGGTGATAAAGCTGTTGAGTGATATGACCCTAATGGTTTGTCTAAATTGTTTCGATCAGCTATCACATAAGTTGATGAACCCTTCTTTTGGATGATAACGTAAGGACCATCTCTTTTAGGCACGAACTTGGATGTAATTCCCTTCGAACTTTGGCTGAGTATGTGGGTAGTTACCATTACTTGACTTCCAATGGTAAATTGTGGTTGTATTCTTCTGTTTTTGTCCACCCTTTGTTTATTTCTGTCTTGGGCTGCTTCTGACGTCTCGGTTACATTTTCCATTACAGTGGTTAAATTAATTAGGTGTGGCGTTATTTGTGGAAGAAAATTCTCAGATTGAATAATTGTTCTGAGATCATGTTGAATGTCATCTACAGTTCTTAACTCTCGACCAAATGTTAGATATGATGGTGAGTAACCTGTACTTTGACATCTGGCGGTGTTCATTGCGAATCTGACTACAGCTAGATGTTCTGACCATGTGGTGTGTTGATTTTTGACTAAAATTGATAACTGGGTTTTGAGGTCTCTATTTTTCCGTTCAACAGGATTGGCTTCTGGATGATATTTTGGCGTGTAGATTGGCATGATCTCTAAACAATACACCAAATGTTGCATAATTGCTGAGACGAACTGAACTCCGTTGTCGCTGATGATACGTCTTGAAAATCCGTACCTTAGGAAAACTTCATGTAATAGGGTTAGAGCACAATTTTCGGCTGTAGCTTCTTTGAATGCGAATAGTTCAACCCATCTGCTGGCGATATCTTCTACAATAAAAATCCATTGAAAACCCTCTTTGGTGGCTGGTAATGGACCAAACAAGTCAATGGCAATCACTTCGAATCTCTGATTGCTGGCAACAGTCTGCACGAGTCCACTTGGTTTCATGTTTGAACACTTATAACGTTGACATTCTAGACATCTTTTTATATGGGTGGCTATTTCTGCTCTCATTCCTGGCCAATAATACCTTTTAGTGATTCTGGCAATGGTTCGTTCAATTCCGTAATGCCCTGCCGTTGGATCATTGTGGTAATACTCTAGGATATTTTGACGTTCATCTTTTGGTATGACAAGTTGACCATCGTCAGAATCGACATCTTGTGAATATCGATAAAGCACTCCGTCGTTGAGTAGGTAACCTCTTGAAAGCCAATGGCGGATATTTTCATCATTGGATTCAAAAGAACTGATTATTTCTTGAAGAGTTGGATCTTTGAGCTGCTCATCACGAATCATTCCAGCATTTTTATGTGGGAAATCAACCTGGATATTGCATATGTTGCAGCTGCTATTATTCTGGTCATGTTCTTCCGGACAAATTGGTCTGGATAGCGTATCAGCTACTGAATTCGTTTTTCCCTGTATATAATCTATTTTAATTTCATAGGGTTGCAGTTGAAGTGCCCATCTGGCAAGCCTACCTGTAGGTGTTTTTAAGGACATTAACCATTTCAATGGCTGATGATCACTGAGGAGTCTAACTTCAGTACCTTCGATGTAGCCGCGAAATTTGTTCACTGCCCAAACTATTGCCAGTGCCTCTCTCTCGGTTGTGGAATAATTCCTTTCTGGAGCTGTTAAAAGTCTGCTGGCATATTCGATGGGATGTTCATGCTCACCCTCCCCCTGGAGTAAAACAGCGCCGATCGCATAGTTGCTTGCATCAGTTTTTAATATGAATGGTTTGTCATCTACAGCTTGTCTCAAGATTGGTGCGGTGCATAAAAGCGACTTCAATTTGGTAAAAGCTGCGTCTTGATCTGCTGACCATTTCCATGGGACTGATTTTTTTAATAAATTACTTAATGGTTTTGATATTTTTGCGTACTCTGGTATAAATCTGCGATACCAAGATGTTGTTTGGAGGAACGATAAAAGTTGCTTTTGGTTTTTCGGAATTGGCCGCTGGCTTATGGCTGACGTCTTATCTTGGTCGACTTGAATTCCATTTGAGCTTAACACATGGCCTAAGAATTTTACACTCGAACAACAAAATTTGCACTTTCCTCGCTTAATTTTTAATGAATATTTTCTTAATTGTTGGAATACCTTGTATAAGTCTTTCAGATGATCATCAAACGTTGCCGAACAAATAATAATGTCATCCAAAAATGCTACAATTGGTACATTCGGTAATGTGGCCTTGAAGTGGTTGATCAGTCGCTGGAAAGTTGCTGGTGCATTTCGTAATCCGAACGGCATTCTTTTGTAGCGAAACATTCCGAAAGGAGTTATAAAAGCGGTTTTGTCTTGATCTTTTTCGTCCACTGCAATTTGATGATAACCACTCTGAAGATCAATTGTTGACATGAACTTAGTACTTTTGGCTGCATGAAGAAGATCATCTATTCTGGGAAGAGGATAACGATCGGGAACGGTAACTGAATTTAATTGACGATAATCGATGCACAACCTTACTTCTCCAGATTTCTTGGGAACTATAACCACGGGTGAAGCCCATGCACTTTCGCACTCTTCTATCACATCCAGCTTCAATAGGTTTTTAAGCTCATCTTTGAGTTGCCTTGTTTTGAGCGGTGACATTCGGTAAGGTGCGGTAGCAATTGGTTCGTGATTGTTTGTGTTGATTTTGTGAATTGAAAATGGGGTTGGTGTTGAAATTTCATCGAATACGTCTTCATTCGTTTTTAATAAAGCTTCTAACCTTGTTTTTTCCTCGACATTTATATCCAAAGCCTCATCATTTCTAATAGAAACATCAATGGCCAAAAGTTCGAAACATTCATCCATGGATTCTGCCTTGTTGTGTTCCATGTCAATGTTTTTCTTCGGTGTTCCGTGGATAGGGCTTATTTTTGGATATTTTTCGTACCATTTGATAAATGGTGATACTTCTTTTAATTCTGACAAATCTGGCGAAGACTCATTTGATTTTCTCTTCAATGTTGAAATAGGACTGATATAAGAGTGATTGTCAATCCAATTGGTAAAATTATTGACTTCATTTAATATTTTTGTAGCTGGTGAAACAACGGTTGAATCTTTGGAACTGCCTTGTTTAATTGTAGTAGCATTTATTTGAATTGGTGGTGAACTTTTAAAGTTGAAGAGCTGATTTGGTTTATCAGCAAAATACCAACAACGCTGTGCCAAATTCATAACAATTCCGGCCTGCTCTAAGAAATCAATACCAATAAGTGTTCTATTATTTGTGGCTTCTGGAAAAGCGATAAATCTAATGGGTTTTAAACGATTGCCTATAATTATGTCAACAATGGTTGAGAATACTTCTTGCTTTTTGCAAATTCCATCTGCCAGAGTTATATCAGCTTGGACCTTTTGAAAAGAACTTCCAAAATCGGTCAAGCATTTGAATAATGATGCACTAGCAACGCTTGTTCTGGCTGCTGTGTCCAAGTAAGCTGTGCCTTTCATTCCATGTACATTAATTGGTATGAGTGGAACATCTCTCCCAATGGTAGTACTACTAATGAGATGGAAATCGAGTGGTGTTGGGCTATTCGGCTTATGCTGGGAACACTTTGGGCAATTTGATCTGTAATACCCTGCAGTACCGCATCCATAACATACCAATGTTTGTTTGGTGCTTATTGTTGCTTCATTTGAACTGGAAGCTGTTTCTGGCTTTCCAATTTTCTCCTTTTTCCGACATACATCAACTGTATGGCCGAATTTGCGGCAATATGTACATCGTTTTCTGGATTTTTCCTTTGATATTTCTTCATTTTGTCCTGTCTGCATTTTCACCTCATTTTCTGCAAAAATTAATTCCACATTGCGGGCAGCTTGCAGTAGATCTTTGAAGTTGTTAATATCGGCCCTGTTGATCTTCTCCCGAATCCGAAGGTGAAGTAATCCAAAAACCATGTTAATTTGAATGGTTTCGGTCAGCTGATCGGTTATTTCTGCCAAGAGTGATCTTTTCTTGCATATAAATGCATCTGTTGGTTCACCGATTTGTTGTTTTTTTTCGAAAAACTCATTATAAATTCTCCAAGCTGGTCTGGGTGGTGCAAATGCCCCTTTAAACAATTTAACTACGTCATTAAAAGTGTTGGCCTCGGTTTTCACTCCTTGCCACCATGTCGCAGCATAGTCCTCTAACAGGAGCGGCATACCTTTAATAGCATCTTGGTCGGACACCTTCTCTATCTCCTTGTACACCGTGATTGCTGTGAGAAATTCCTCCAACTTCTGTGGATCACGTTGTCCCTTGAACCTGGTAGTACAATTAGAAAAAGAGCCTCCGTTGCTATTTTTTTCACCTAACTTCTCTAGTAATTTGTTGAATTGCTCATTTGTGAGTGCCATTTCGCTTGGGGATTCTTCCTTTTTCCCTCTCTTCAATTCTATTAGCTGAACAAAGCGGTTTCTAAGCTCCACGATTCTTGTGTTTTATTTTCTTCTTAAAAAAATTCGATGCCTCTAGTTGGGTGCCAATGTAGAAGTAGCCTCTTTGTATTTAAAATAAAAGAATTTGGATTTGCTAATAAAAAAAAATAACTTTATTGAGCTTAAACTGCTACTTAAATTTAATAACAATAATTATATAATTCTATTCTTGTTCAATATGAATTGTTAGACTGTACCACTAGTGACCAAATTGTCTTTGTTCAACTAGAAGCACAGCAAAACAAATATATTGCAAGAATTTTATTTAGTACCACTACGGACCAATTACCTTGTTCACAAAGTGTTTGCTAAATATCGAATGATGATTTGTGTTGCGAAATACCGCCTTTATATACCCTTTCAAACAATTAAATGTTCTTGCGGTATTGTTTTTTATTCAGAGTTTTTTTGTACCCAGATGATATAAGTATATAAAGGTTGTCGCAACACATATCACTTACATGACGTCATTACATTGGTTTTTTTTTATTTATTAAATAATGGATTGCTACAAGGTGATTTTTATTATATTTTGGCCAGTTTGTTAGTTTCTTATCAACCAAAAAAAAATAAAACGATATTAAATGAAAGGAAAATATTTGTGAATTATTTTTAAAACAAAATAGAAAAATTGTACATTTTATTCGTCTGAATTTATATCAATAATTATAATTATAATAATTATTATTATTGTGATTTTAAATAAGATTACTTTAATTACTGAATAATTATTTATTTTTTAAGTGAATGGTCAAGGTAATATGAATACTTATTTATTTTATATCGCAACACAATTTCAATAAAATATAATTAAATATAAATATAGTACTAACATCATTTCATTAGACTCAAATAATGCTGTAAAAAGTTTGAAATCTTTTAAGAATTTTCTACAATAAGTTTTTCGATAAATGTTCAAACTTACGATTTGTTATTCTTTTGTTCCCCCGATACCATGCCATTGATGGCTTTGGCCTTGTTTTATGAACTATACATGTTACTCTCAATGTTTGACCTTCTTGCAATGGTCCCAATATAGTACCATTGGCTAATTCTTTTCCATGTTCATCTTCTGTTGTTATTCTTTCTGGTGGTACTGAAATTTTATGAAAATTATTATAGTGTATAATTATGAATTTTTTTAATTTTTTGGTCAAATATCCCTTACGATAATGAATATTGTGAAAATAAAAAAATTGTTATGAAAAGAGACAAGTATTTTATTATTTTTTTCAAAAAGCACAAAAACTTTACTTTTCTGACATTTTATATTCAATAAGAATGATAGATTACAAAAATATATAGTTTAAAAAGATAGATAAATTATTATTAAGTTATATTTTTTTTTAAAGGCATCCAATCAAAATACAAAACATTCCTCCTCTCAAAAATTAATTAGAATTTTTAAAAGCAAAATCAGTGAAAAAAAAAATAAAAAAAACTATACAAAAAGCTGTTAAGAAAAATGTCGAAATTATTATTAAATTATTATTACAAAAGAAGTTTACAAACTAGCAAAATGATTGTTATAAAATATTATTGTTTAATATTTGAGATTTTTAATATATAAAACCCATTTTATCGATAGTGGAATTGATAGTTGATTTAAAGTTCAATTCAGTTCAATTTTGCTTCTTGTTTTAATTATGCAAATTATTAATGGCACACAGTAAAAAAAACTTCCGTCAATAACGAATTTGGCGACTCAATCTGATAATTTAAAATAATCTGTGGATCTTAAGATAAGATGAAGCAAATATAAGAACTTTTCCAATAAGAAAAACAGCAATTTGAATTTGGCACTCAATTTGATAATTTAAAATAATCTGTGGATCTTAAGATAAGATGAAGCAAATATAAGAACTTTTCCAATAAGAAAAACAGCAATTTAAAATTTTTTTTAAGCAACGAAACCTAATCAATTGAAAGATCAACACTGTTTTTAATTCTTTGTTAACTAATAATCGCATCCCAGTACGAATTTCATATAAAGCAGCATATTATTATTTCGTATACAAAAAAAGATAAATTTATCTGAAAAAATTGAAAAATCAGTTGTAGACCATGCAAAAAAAATATACAAAATTGCGACTTTCAAAATTAAAAATATTCAACAAAAATATGATTAAAAAAAAAAGAAGAAGTTAAATTTAGGACATTATAAAAAGCCACTATTTTTTTTTTTAATAAAAGTTAAAAGCACATTCCGTCATAACAATATGACAAAAAAAAAAAAAAACAAAAAACTTTTCTTAATTTCTTATTACCTGGGGGTGGATGCTCTGCATTAATAAAGTTAATGGAAATTTAAAAATTATTATTTTTAATGTTAAGATGTTAGAAGAAATTAATAATTAAAAAATGCAAAAAAAACCAAAAAAAACTCATAATTAAAGAATTAAAAATTTATGGAAATATTCCAATTTTAATGAATAATCAACAACAAATTGATTTAAATATAAAAGTTTCTAGACATTCAATTGTTTTTCACTTTTATTATATTCAGAACCTTTTTTTTTTTTCAAATCAAGTTTTAGCATGGGTTCGGGACAATATAATACTTCTGAAGGGTTAGAAAATATTTTTATGCAGTTAAATTATGAAATTGATTTTTTATGATTTATAAATGAAAAAAAAAAATTATAATATCTGACTTAATCGAAAGTCCAAAATTAGTGAAAAAAAAAATACAATAATTTGATTTCAACTCTTTAGCCTCGTGTCGTGTAAGAAGCATTAAGAGAATTAAGCCTAATTGTTTACAAAAAAAAAATATAATGTGTTTTTGAATGCTAATTAATTGCACAATGAAGCTTAAATTTTCCATCCTGGAATATTTCAAAGTTTTATAAGGAAAGCGATAAATATCATTAATATAGTTTCGATATACTTTCAAACTCTTTTAAAACTTGTTTTTACTTAAATGTTGAGTATAAAACCGGAATCATCATCAAAATTACTGACAATCAAAATAACAATTCTTGTTCTAAGTTTCGGAGTTATAATTTCATATATATATACAAGTTATATAATAATAGGTTTTTTAAGGATTTTAGCTTCTTTAATTTTTTTAGCTTAATTTTTAGCTTTTGAAGCAGAAATAAAAATATCATTTAAAATATTTACTTTTTGAAAAAATCAAAAAAAAAATTCAATTAATAAAATTAGCATTAATTTTTTTGAATTGCTAAAAAAAAATTGTGTTCTTCAAGAGCATTTTATTTTATTTACCTAAAACCTTCAATTCAATTCGAAAACCTCTTGTTGCATCACATGATTCTTGTGGTATATAAAATGTTGTATCACAGTTATAAATGTCTTCATCTCCTACTTGTAAATCACGGATTTTAAGGCTATAAGAAGGTGATTGCTCCACTTCGACCCTTAAAGAAGAAAATAAAAATGTTATATTCTTATTATGATTTCGATTTCATTTTCAACAATACAAAAATTCAGGTTATAAATTGAAATCGAGTACATAGAAGATAGAAGAAACTTTTTATTAAGTAAATACACTGATCAAAAATAGCTAAAGCACCAGCTATAATTTATTCCTGCCTATTTAAATAGTTCAAATCGAACTAATGGATTACTATAATTTTTTTTTTCAGTGACCATGATAATGACTTCTTCAATTATTTATCATTTTATAATATAATCTTACCTATTTTTATAGTCGCTGATAACATTTGTTACATTTGATTCACCTAATAATACGGCTATTCTTTCATCACCTTTGAACCAATTTATTGAGTGCAATTCACCGCACGCATTAATATCAATTGGACATATTAAACTCACGGTTTTTCCGATTTGTTCAGAAATTTTTTTATCTGAAATAAAATAAAAAATAAAAATTCAAATTAATTATCAATATTGAATCAATTTAAATAAATGATCGAAATAATTGTATCCATTTATAAAAACTCCTACTCATTCAGAAAATTTATACCATGAATTTGTGGGTTGAAGGATATAAATTTTTTTATTTTTTATTTGTAGTTAAAAGGATGGATAAACTATATCTAAAATCTTTAAAATGTAATAAATCTTGAATCCTTTTTTTTTTCACTCTGTAAATATGGGAAATCTTTTCCTTTTGAATAACATAGGTATACACTATACCTACATTCATACATATATTTTATCAATAAATTGAATTCTTATTTTCTTGGAATTAATATTTTAATATGACTGAAATTCATAATAGGGAAAAATAAATTTTTGGGCAACATTTTTTACTCGTTCTTAATATGCACGATTGCGGTTGATAATATTTTTTTTTTATTATTGGCAAGTCATATATTAAAAAGAAATGACAACTTTTTAAGCTTATTTTATAGAATCAGAATTTTGTTTCAGAATCAGTCATATAAAGTTATTTTGTTATATATCTACTTAAGTTGTAGATTTAAGTTCAAGTCTTGACATTTAAATAGAAAAATCCTCATCTATATACATAATTTCTAGTCATTATAGAATGGTGACTTTAGTACATGCAACTTTAACAAATGAGTATTTAATGGAAGTTAACTTAATAATTTTTTCCTATATACAATAATCATGTTTATCTTTTAAAGAAAATAAAATTTGCTCGAAACTAACATACAAAAATTTATTATTTAAGAAAAAGGATAGATTTAGAAAAAAAATTTATATATATAAATTTTTTTTTATTTGAATAATTTTGTGATAATTTACGTAAGACTATTATGGTTTTTTTAAACCACAGATTTATATCGAGGTAACTTTTTGGGATTCCAATTATGTATAGATTTATTATTGATTAAAATTATTTGATTTAAAAATAACCAAAAAAAAAAAAAAGTCTATAAAATTTCCAAATTTTTTATAAATTATTATTATACTTTATATATATAAGAAATTCATTGTATGCCAAATCTATATATAAGATTTCTAAGTTAGAGAAATGTTTTAGGAACTCATTTTAGAAAATTTAGAATTGCATAAAATAAAAACTTAGAAAATATCTATTTATATTGGAATTTAAGAAATATGTATTTTAGATTAAGTATATAGTTTCAAAAATAGAAGAAAAAAAAATCAAGAAACATTTTCAAAAGTTTTTGATACAAGAAATTCTCATTTAAGGTCAGGCACGTATTAATTTCATATGTATATGTATAAAAATTTATTTTTTTAACAATTTCAAATCAAAATTATAGAATCTCATACATATGTATGTAGTGTTAGATAATTTATTGAACAAAAATGTTAAATTATTGAGTTGTTGGTACTTGGTAGTTCCAATAAATTTTCTCACATTTTTTTTTTATATATATGTACATAAATGTATGTATGTAATATTGGAAAAAGAAATTTCAAATTATAAAATATTAAAAATAAATGTAACAAAACTTTCAATTTGTAGACATTCTAAAATTAATATTTCATTTCTTAAAGTTTTTACATATCTTTTTTAAGGAATAAGACATGCTAGATTTCCTCACGTCTTTCAATTTTTATATATATAGATATAAATATATATAGATATACATATATGTAACTATTACACATTGTATACATATATATAAATAAATTTTTTCTGAATATATTTCTTCAGCAAATATATTCTCCCTTTACAAAAATAATATAAAAAAAAGGAAAGAAAATACAATTTTTTTATTTTTTTTTTGTTTTAACCACTACTGAATTTTTATCATTTTTGATAAGACAAGATACAATTTAAAAAATGACATGAAACATTCATCTATTATGTATAGGAATCTAATAATCTATGTTTTTCTTCTAGAAGGAGTTGTGAAAAAATATCATTGACGGATTGAGGAATTCTACAATTTAATTTATGAGCTTCTGAAAGTATTTTGGATACTTGTGAAAAAGATATATTATTCGTAATAAGTTGTCATTTTCACAATTTATTTGGCCAATAAAGATCAAAATTTTGATATAATGTAACATAAGCGTAAGATTAAAATAATTAACAATTTATTTTAAATGTTTTTCCATTTAATACCGTGAAGGCGTGAAGTTTAGTAAGGAGTCTGTTTATTCCAACACAGTTTCCAGGAAAAAGAAAAATGCATATTGAACAATATTTTTTTAAATTTATATATTGAATGAAAATGCAATCTATAACCCGCATCTGTCTTTATTTTCTAAATGTGTTAAAAATCAACCTAGCTTTGAACAATTTTCTTATGATTTTTTTTTAACGTATTTAATGCTGCTGGTATATGATTCTTTAATCCTTTTCGTAGTTCGTAGTTTTATATCATTTCATATGTATATATATTGTGAATCTATATTTGGTTTCTTTTTTTTTTAATTTTATCTTTTCAACAAAAAAGAATTTAAGTAAATGGAAAACTATGATTAAAAAAAATATTTGAAATTTTTTTCACATAACTTTTTTAGGTAATTTCATAAAATTAATGGAATCATTACATTTAAAAGTGATTAAAATTTTTGTAAAATCGAGATAAAGAAATTTCTCTAATATTCCATTAGTTAAATTTGTAAGCGGAAAAATTAATATTATTATTATCAGCAAGCGATTGTTTTTCTAGTGTCTATCCATAGAATGGTTTATTTTCGAAATATTTTGAATTCAGTTTTTATAGATTAATTAAAAGCAAGTTCGTAAAAAATTTCACACTTCTTCCGACAAAAAAGTAACTTAACTAGTTAGTTTGAACAAAAAATTTCTTAAAATTGAACATAGTAGAAATTGTTTTATTAAGAAAAAACACACATACATGGTTTAAGGATATTTTCTTTTCTTTGATCCTAGAAAATGCAATGAAAATATCCTTCATTTTATTATCTTATCTTTCTTTAGCAAGAAAAAAAAACATAAAGTTTTTCTTCAATTTTTCTTTATTTCATATTGTTGGATTTTTGGTTTCCGCATAGTATCTTCAAAAAGGATACGTTTAGGACTTATTAAGACTATATAGGATAAATTTCTG
Source organism: Hybos culiciformis (assembly GCA_964007475.1). Taxonomy (NCBI): domain Eukaryota; kingdom Metazoa; phylum Arthropoda; class Insecta; order Diptera; family Hybotidae; genus Hybos; species Hybos culiciformis. The sequence goes on along the minus strand of OZ023274.1, from coordinate 51,856,251 downwards.
TATTTTTCTTCTTATACATAATGTATGATGAAAACTATATATATATTTATATGTTATTTGTGGAATAAAAGAAACATGAATTTAATTTTTTTTTTTTTAAAACAAGAATTTAACTTTAACTAAATTTTTTTTATTTAAAAAGAAAAACTTTTGATAACAAAAAGGTATAACATGTTCATTATGAAATTTGATTGAAGTATATAGAAAGTTAGGATTAAGAAAATTTTTGTTAGAAACTTTTTTTTCAGATAAAGATATTGATGAGCTTAAGTGTTGAATTAAATATAAAAAAATTCAGATGAAATGTTGGTTCTTGTTCTGGTTTCTATCACAGATAAAAATAGTTATAAATTTAAATAAATTATTTATTGTTTCAAAACCAATTATTGCTCATTTTAATATTCTAGAAAATTATTCAAACATATATGCAAATACTCGTTTAATATTAATTTTTGAACCGAAGAAGCATATTTTTCGATAAAATTGAGAAACCATGTATCTACAGAGCATACGGACATCCGAAATACGGTTCATTGGTTCACTTTTTTTTTAAACAAATTTACTGAATGTATTCCGTCGACAGGTAAAAAAAAATTTTTAATTTTTTGCTCGGATAAAACTGTAATGTTATTCACTGTGTCACTCAGCTATTTAATTTATAATCATCCTTTAAATATATTTTCGGCAAAATTAATTCCTTCTATATTTAGAATCAAATAATTATTATGTGCCTGTATCTATCATATATTATTTTAAAGTTATTTTAACTATTATCATAAATATAATATAAATAATTTTCAATATCGAAATAGAATTTTGTTAAATTTAAGATCAACACATAAAATATTTTAATCTATTATATAATATGCTTGTTCATATAGGCAAAAATCATTATAAATTTATCAATTTTACCAAAAATTATTTCTGTCCAAATATTAAATATTATGCTTCAAGCACTGTTTGAAATATGAAATTTTTATCACATTAACTTTATGACATTAAAAGTATATTTTGAACAATACCAACTTTATGAAAAAAAAAAACAATATTTTCAATATTTCTAATCAAAAGGAATAAATCAAAAATTAATATCGCAATGCTTTAAGCAATCGCCTTTTAAAATATTTATACTGTTCAAAATATTCGACAATAAATCATAAATTTCAATTTTTTATTTTACAACTAAAAAAAATAAAATAAAAAAAAAAATAAAAAATCTCAGATACAATCACTTCTATTATAAATTTTTCTTGTTTGGAAATCAGAAGAAATGATGTTGCAATATAAAAATATTTAAAATTACAAATTTTAATTATAATATAACAATTAATTTTTTTTCTTTGGTGGGAAAATATATAAAACTTAAAGATACATAATTATAATGATTATAATAATTCATTCTGATTAATATCGTGGAAAAAGCGCAATAACAAAAAAACTAAAAATAGATAAAAGTAAAACATAAATATATGAAACGAATATTAGCAAGAACGGAATATGTGACACGAAGCAATTTCATTACATTAAATTCATTTTAAAATAATTTTAAATTTTACCAAAAATTAAATATATAACAAGAACTAAATTCTTTTGGGAAGTAAGTTCCATTTTGGTGCACTGAATTGTTGATCTTATTGAGCATAAACCTATAAATTTCATATTAAAACCTTTTACAAGTAAGTACATATATCGCATCAGAGACTAATTGATTCCCGGTATTCGTAGTTCAATAAAATGAAATATATTTTTTGCATGTATTTTCTTTTAATGAAAGAACGAATATTGGAATGACTTTTATTAGGTGTATTGTAATGCCCATGGATAAACAATTTTTTTGGTTAAGGAACTATTGAAAATACATATTTGTTAATGCTTGATATATGTAGTTGGGGACGAATTGGTATGTCTGTACCAATGAACTTAAAAATTTAGTACCAAGTGCGACATCTCATATTTTATTATCTTTCATTTTATTTAACATTAATTTATCACAATTAAAAAATATTTCTTTTTGTCATTCGAAATAAAACTATTTGTGTTGGCGGATGCAAGTTGTCAGACAAAATTTAACTACTTTTCTACACAGATTTCTTTTATTTAAAATAAAAAGAAGTTAATTTATCGCCATTTATTTAGAAAAAAAAAATCAACGTTATTGATTTTTATTTTTTCCAAAACAAAAATTCATTCCAGGTGATACAAATAATACAAAAAACAAAATACATGCATATTATACTATAAACACCTAAATATATAAATTTTCTTTTTTTTTTTTGTATCAAAATTTATTTATAGATTTTTCTCAATTTCCGCATCCTTTATCAGAAAATGATTTAGAATAAAGAAAAAAAAAAGCCGTATCCAAAAAAAAAAATCGTTTAATATCGTTTTTTAATTTAGAAATTGTAATTTATGAAAAAAAGTGTCGGAAAAAATTATTTATAAATTTTTAGAGAGCTTTGACAAGAAGTCACCGACTTATTCATAAAATTGTTTTCTTTTTTGTATTGTATACCTATTTCAATAAAAATATACAATAAACTGTGTTTGTAAGAAATATTTACAAAAAAAAAATATAATTTTCTAGCTATTATAAATATATTTGAGGTTTTGACACTTTTTAATGATTATTTTTATTATTGACAGAAATTTTTGGACATGGTCAATTACCCTGTCAGTATTGAATATTTCATATATGCAAAAGCCGAATTCAAATGATTTTTAATCAGAGATTCAACTCCCAGAATATTATTCGCAAATTTAAAAATATATTTTAAATTAGAATTCAAGTATAATTATTATTAGTGATCAAATTATTATTTCTAAGTTATACTTGATCTGCGTTTGAACCTTTAAAACTAACCTTTGTTTACAACTAACGTTAGAACTAGCCTTTAAATTTAAGTACAGAAAGACCAATTAGATTTTAAGTGAAAAATTCATGCTGATGTGCTCATGTTAATTTTCGGTTTTGGACCTATCAAATTTGAACGCAACGTTCCAGATTTTTAATTTTATTAAATCGTAATTCTTATATGAATAGTCCCCCGGTAAAATAAGTACAAAAATATGAAATGAACGTAATTTTTTTTTTCAATTTTTTTGATAAAATTTTATTTCAATAGCAAAAAAAATATAAGCATTGAACTGAACTGCTTTTTATATGGGTAACGAAAAAAAATAAAAATATTAAGTAATAAATCATTTGAAATTTGATATTGTTGAGTTATTTTTTATTTTTTTTTTTTAGCACATAAAAGGTGGCAATTTCCACAAAATTAAAAATAAAAAATCTAAAAAAAATCGTAATGTTTCCAAATCCAAAGCAATTTATTAAATTAGTCAATTTTTTCAATAAATTTCATAAAATAAATTTTGAATTTATATACAGATGATTGACGTGCGCTGAAAAATGAATGGCATACTGTTCGCATTGAAGCTCGACTATGTGTTATTGTTGGAAGGATAATTAATATATATATATTTTTTATTTTCTATTGAAAATCAAGAAAAAATTGGGATAAAATTAAGCACAACTGATGTATGGGTAATTAATTCAGTTAAATTTTGAAAACAAAAACCTAATAATCGGTATACAGAAAACGATTCGCTTATAATAATTCAAAAAAAAAAAACATAATATGAGCATATCATCTTCCGACATTTATTATATATATAATTTCTAAATTTATATTTCAAATTAATGTAAAAATGCAGACATCACATAACAAAGAGCTTGAAGTGAGAAAATTTTAACATAAATATTTAAAAAATATATAAAAAAAAATATATATATATATATATAAATATAAAAAAAAATTTTATGTTGAAAAGATAAAAATTTTTCAGTATACAAAAAATATATAATATAATAAATTGTAAACTTTACGCGTATGAAAATCAAATTTTTATAAGTCTCAACTGCATTCATAAAAAATAAAATAAAAAAAGTTAAAAAAAAAATGTATTTATTCAATTGTTTTTTTTTTTGTTTGTTTTAAAATTCAAAATAAGTATCAAAAATGAATACGGTATACAGAATTTTTTATTTATGATACTTTTATGGCATACTTTACATATAAAAATACAGAAAAATTCATAAAATTTATAAAATTTATTGGAAAAATAAAAAAGAGAGAATCCAATAAATGTGTTAATTCTACACAATAAATGCCATATAAACTCCAAATTGTTGATTTGAAATATTAATTCAATTAATTAATAATATTTATTAAGCATAATTCTAAATTATATTATAAAAGAACATCTGCTAAAACTTTAAAATCATTTTATTTTCTTATCAAAAACCAGACAATTTTTATATCAATTATATCAAACTTATTTTAAAAACTTAAATCAATCTACTACACTATACCTACTACACTATACCTACTACACTATACCTACTACACTATACCTCCTACACTATACCTACTACTACTAAACTAAACTATACATTAACTATTCTCAAGGTAATTCGGCGCGGCGCTATGTTGAATATTATTTTATTAAATTTTTTATCAAATTATGTCACTGCGATGAATGAAATTGAAAAAAAATTGAGAAAAATTACAAAAAAAAAAATCAATCCTCAATCCCTATAATGATGCATTATATAACAATCTCTGTATAATGCTATATATATTTTCAAAAATAAAAATTGATATATAATTTTAATACTTTCAATATAAATGACAATAACAGAGAATATATTTTTACAGTGTACATTTTCCTTTCCTTTCCATTTTTGTTTTTTGTATTTTAATTCCTTTATCCTTTTTTTTTTCAATATTATTCACATATTTTGTCATTTATCAGGACTGTTAAAAGCTCAATGTCCTGTTAAAAAAAAATGTGAATTTATTATTATACTTTAAAAAATATCATAAAAATATTTCAAGAAAAAAAATTAATTGTATATTTATATTTTTTGCGTCTCCATTATAATTTTTTTTTGTATAACAAATTTAATATAAAATATATAATAAAAATTCATTCATTTTTACTCAATTTAAGGTTCAATATTTTAATTTTCATTAATTTCATTCATAATAAAATTTAATCGTTTTCCTTTAAATTTAGTTTCTTTAAATATATATATAATTTGTCTATATTATATATATTTCAATATTTTTCGCTTCATCGAAATTCTGAACCACATCCTTGTAAAGGTATTCTTGTTTTTTTTTGTATTTTATTTAAGGTTTTAAGAAGATAAAAACAACCACAATTCTTGATAAATTTTTATAGATATACAATATATATATGTAATGTATATGTATATTTTGAAAAGTTTTAAAGGAAATTATATATCCCAACACCTGGAGATAACAGAGTGTTTGATTTTATTAGAATTATGTGAGATAATATAATATTTTAAAAGGGTTGACGAACATAGTGTCGCTGTGAGAATTTTTAATGATTGATTTTAAAAATATTTGATGATTAATGGTTTTTTTGTTTAAGTCACTCCGAAAGATCGAACAGTATTTTTACAGACGATTCGAATCGAACAGTTTTTAAATAATTTCAAGTTATAAGTTAAGTAAAATGTCAAATCCATACATAGGTATAAATTAGAATAATTCAAAGGATTCTTGAGTATAATATTGCACTATGAACTAGCAGAACTCTATAGAATCGCTAGATTATTAACAAATTCGACTCGACAACCAACCTTCTAAGAAATATTTAATTATTCATTATTGATTCTTAATAAAACACAGTGTCAAAATTATGTTGTTTATACCACAAAAAAAGAATTACATATAAATAATTTTTAAGGTAGATTCATTTTACAAACAAAAAAAAAACAGGTTAAAATACTTTCCTTCCCTTCAATAAGCTAAAAAAAAAAAGTTATTCGATAAGTGGATATATACGTTAATTGGAATCAATATAAAATTTGTTAAATTTTATTGAGGTGAACAATATTGCTCTACAAAATTACCTTTTATATTGTGTTTCAGAGTAATAAAAAAAAAAACAAAAAAAAAAAAAGAAGAAGAATTTGAAGTGCTTCTTTAGTTCCTATCAAATATTTCTTCAAAAAGATACTCAAGTATCTTTTAAATGTCTTCTTTTTAACACGTTAAATTATGGTAATTGATAATGTAATTTTAATTTTTAATATGCATTTTATAATACAAAATACAATAAATTTTTAAGTATATTTAAAAAAAAAAATTAACCAATCCCTCAAAGAAATAATATATAATTTTGTTTTTGGAAATTTTGAAATCTTAAATTAATATATTTATTATGTCCTTTGTACTGGGTTATTTATTTATAGGTATGTACAGGTGTATATATAAATAATATTGGTACATAAGTTCGAATACATGTATTCATGCAAAAAAGAAAAAAAAAATAGAAAAAGAAGAAAATTACAGTAATAGAAAATCTTGATAAATTTTTTAAAGCGTTTTCCATAAATAAATAAAATCTAGGTAAATAAAAGATTGTCCTTTTTTTTGTCCTTAGAAATTGCTGTTTCCATAAATATTAGATAAACACATCTTAATGTATACAAATTTTCTTCCTACATATATATATTGTATGTAAATGTTATATATATACTTGAGGGGTACTGCAAAATGAAATAATTCAGTTTTTTTTTCCTTGTAGAAAACATAAATTTTCCATCCTATTCAAAATGTTAAGGAAAAATAATTTTTATTTCGAGTAATAATAATAATAATAATAATAATAATAGTAATAATAATAATAAAATTTAAAAATAATGATTTACATATTTATTTAAAACGTGATTTATTTTTTATTTTTCAGAGAATGAGTGGAGAAGTTGTTGTTAAAATATATGTAAGGAATTTTAAATGGAAGACTATCTTCCTTCCATATCATTCGCAAAAATTTAATTCAAGTTCGAAATTTTATATTATTCACTAACCAAGGTTATCTTCATCTTGTTATGCGAAAAAAAAAGAAGTTTGTTTTTCTTTTTGGAGTCGTTTTATTATTTTTTTGCTTGTAATTTAATATCAAAAAATAACGAAGCCGATACAAAAGCGGTTTCATTTTTCTTATAAATTTTTGAAAGAAAACAATTTTATAGTAAGTTTAATAAACAATTATCTAGCGACAAAAAATATTGCTCGTAATAAGTTAATTTTTCTTATAAAATATTTTCTTTAAATATGTAGTTTTATTTTTTATATAATGTTTACTCTGATATATTCATTCATGTTATATATATTTTTAATAATATTAATACATTTATATTTTGTATGATGAACACAATAATTATTAAAAGGATAAAAGTTTTTTTTTTTTTTTAAGTATATAAAATATTTGCTTATAAACCCATATTTATATTTTCAGTAGCATAATAAACAAATGGGATGGGTCTCGGGTGTCTATACTTTTTCCTGTAAAATATTTAATATTTTATAAAAAAAAAAATTTTTTTTTTCTCTATTTTAAAGCGTTAACATACATTTATGCTAGAGCTACATATCTCCACATACCTATACATATATAATGAATATTTTTATATTTTACATTTTTATTAAAAAGAAAAACCTCAAAGCTAATGAACATTAATACAACATACTACAGCTAGTGTATATGTTTATAAAGAAATTTATATTATATATATAGATATATGTATAATAATTATATGTTGATGAGCACCGAACAGTGAACAAACACACATTATGTGTGCTAAATTTCTTCATTTTTGATAATATCCATTGTATATTACCAAATGAAATAATATATTATAATGTTAAATATTTTCTTAACATATACAAGATACATATATGTGTTTATACCCCACTCTAACTTCTTGAAAATTACCAATATTTTACTGTCATTGCTTTTTTTTTTGTGTCTGTTAAATTAAAAGCTTTTTAACTTAATACTTTCTGAAAATTTGGTTTAAAAAAATACAATAATTATTTAAAGTTTATTAAGGATTATTGTAATTATGGTGTAAAAAACAAAAATTTCATTCAAGTAAATTTTAGTTTAATATCTCAAGCTATTGTCACACTTATACAGAATAGAGAGAGAAATGGTCTGAACCATTAGTCCTTCTACTAAATATCTCTACTATCAACATTCAAAGTTTTGCCTCAATTGAAAAGCTGAAAATCAAGGATTAAATTTTATATCCTATATACTATTACTTGGAGTTGCGATAATATTTTAATTATAATTAACCTTGATATTATATAAAAGTGTTCTTTTTATAATATAGGTATACTAATATTAAAAATGAATTTCCTTTTTTTGTTTTCCACAGTGAACAAAAATACACATAAAAAAAATTTAGTCTTATAAATAAATTCTCATATTTTGAAGATAAAGCTGATTATTTTAAGCCAACAAATTAGATGAGATTATATAGTCTTATCGAACATTATTTTTTTTTCTTTCGTGTCATGTTAATATATGGGACATCTTCAGGATAAAAGAAGAAGAAAAGAAATAAAAATAAAAAACAGGAAATAAAGTTTCTTATATTTTTTATTTTAATTCTTTTTTTTTTTTTTTGTATTTGACACACAAGGATTGCTGAGAGACTTTATAACAACTTGTGATTAGAGCAACATATACATCTTTCGTTTTTTTTTCTCAAGCTTTTTAAAATTAAATAGAATGATTTTGTGATTTTATTTTTGTCGGATATAACAGGAGGGTTTAAGTTAAATAAATATGTAAATTTTGAAGTAGCAGATTTTTCCCAGTTAGATAAAAAAAAAAATATATAAATTCAATTACAAAAATGAAGAAACAAGAAAGATTTTCATTCTCTGTATACCTACAATAAAAAAAAAATTAAATTATAGAATTAATATAATTCAAAAGACTTGTACCGATTTAAGTGTCTAAATTCTAAAAATTGTATGGTAATCAAAGAGCTAATTCCACACATTATTGAGACAGCATTAACTGGCTTATCAATTTTATATTTTATATTTAATATATAAATGCAAATTATACTTATACAATTTTCAGAGCTTAGTGACTAAAAATATTTTTCTTTCCTTTCCTTTCTATTTTATCTAATAAAGCAAAAACATCTTTGTGCTATGGTGGGACTTAAGGTTAAGAAAAAACCCAGAATGGTTCAGGTATTTCATTCTTATTGAAATACTTTCAAAAGAAATAAATTTAAGTTTATACATAATATAATTTTAAAAAATCTCTCTTTGTCTTTTGTTACAATAATTTATTCACATGAAAATTACATATTCATTTTAGGGTAGTATTAAGAAAAATAATATTATAATTAAGTCAAAAATTAAAAAAAAAAGAAAAAAAGAAGAAAATATGCAAAATTAAAAAAGAGAATGTTAAAATAATATTGCCTTAATTATTTTATTTCATAATCACATTACAGAAATAAGAAAGAAAAATATACACACATAACATAAAATGTAAAATACTATATATAGTTAGTATGTATATTATGTTTGCATGTAAATATACATTTAAATTTGTTTATTACTTAATTCACATTGGGAATTCAGACAGCAAGTACTTTCGATTTCGTGTTAAAATGAAATAATATTTCTTAAACAACATATTATATATTATATTAAATTTAGAATTAAATTAAATAAAAACTGAATTTAAATATTTGATATTTTTGTTTAATATTTTGATTTTAGGTTCATTGGGAAATTTTTTTTTTCTTCTAATTTTATAACGAAATAAGAAATTTGATTATTGAATATATAATTTTTTAATATATTTCGTAGTATTTTTGAAAATTTTTGCAATAAATGGATTTAATTATTTTTCATAGAAAAACAATTGGTATTAACTTATTCGTCTGTGTACATTATATGTCTATGGTATTATGAAAGAACAAATTATAAAATATATATAAAAAAAAATTATAAATGTTTCCCCTCTCGATCCAAGAAATTATTAACATTTCTATTATTTTTATTTAATTTTTGTAACTAAAGCATAAACTACATAAATTCTTTGCCTTTAATCTGTCATATTTTTTTCTTCTGTGTAATGGAATACTTTTATCCAGGGAAATATTTGGACCAATTTTAAAACCATAATATTATTAATTTTAAGAGGACACTATAATATTCAAGGTATATTAAGTAGTACAGGCAATGAACATAAAAAAAAATTATAATATTCTTAATGTACTGTACGCCTTGGTTAATATTAAAATACAGTTCCTTACTACATTTATTATATATAAAATATAGTTAATAAAATTTTATTGTGAGAAAATAAAGTATATAAAAAAGTTTATTGATTCAATATAAATTAACTCTCTCATATACAAATTTTATTTTTCAGAAAGAAAACAAAATTATATATTCTCCATACTTTTTTCCATTATTATATTAAATTGACATTCATTTCTGATGAAAAAAAAAGGTGAAGTATAAACTTAATTCAATCAATTCGAAAATTTCTATTATTTTATTATATTTATTTTATTTTATTTTTTGCAAGAAATCACTTGCTATTAATTGTTACAACTAGTGCTAAGACAACGATAATAAATAATTGCAATAACCTCTTATTATTTCCAACATAATTTAAGAATTAAAATTTAATCGCGTTAAATAAAATCAAGAAAAAATAAATTAGTTTCTTTCAGACTTTTTTAATTACTTAATCTATGGTTTATTTTATTATTATTATTATTATTTTTTTAATAGAATAAACATAATAAATTAAATGAGCTTCTTGAATTAAATTTCTTTTAAGATTAGATTTTCATATTATAAGTATATAGTATATATTCAAGTAGTTAAAGAACTTATTTATTTTTATTTTATATTTCTTTTTTTTTCATACATGTATAAAAAGGTATTTTATACGTGGGAAATTTCCACATGGTTTCACATGTTCTTCTTTATTATTATTATTTTATTTTGCAATAGATATTTATTTTCGTTATAATTTTTAGCATAAAAAATTAAAAAAAAAAAAGTTGATATAAAAATCTTTTTAACGTGCTAAGAATATTATATTTTATATAAAATACTTAAATTATTTTCTTAATGAACCTTAAGTTTGTTAATTTTATAATATCAAATATTTTGATTTCAAGAGTATATAGATATAGATACATGATGTAAATATTATTTGGAAAAATTTTATAGTTGTTGATTCTTCATTGAAGTAAAAATTTTCAATTATTTTAATGCATTTGCCTTGCTTATTTATCTTAAATATTTGTTGCACCATCAGCAGAATACAAATATGATGATTTAGGGCCTTAGAAAACAGCCAAAACTGATTATATAACCATTCCGGACGATTCTATAACCATCGAGCTCTTTATTTCTAGTTACACAAAAATATACACAATACCTACATTTTTTAGCTATGAATTAAATTAAATTAAAGACATTATAGTTAGGTTTTTTTTATTAAAACATTCATTAACTATTTTGTATTTTTTTTTATATACTATCTAGACTGGAAACCACTAATTTAAATGATAAAAATCACTTAAAAAAGCATTAAGATTGTAAGCTAAAATTTTTGCTGCTGCTATTTTTCTTTTTTTTGTTCGAAAATAATTATGTAATAAATGCCATTTTAATTTATTTAATTAAATTAAATTGTGGTTTTGTCTAGAAAGACTAAAACAAACCCAGAAAAAATGTTAAAAAAAAACTAAAATTTGCCGGATTCAATATAAAAATAGTAAAAGCGAAAACATTTTTCTTTCGATATTGAATTTTTGAATTGGGTCGGTTGTAAAACCTTAGATAACGTATTAAAGTTTATAAATATAACTTCAGTGAAGTCAATTAGGGTCTACAACTAGATTTATGATGAAGTCAGACTATTTTGTGTATTAATATTCGTAACTCATCAGAATAGTAATGCAACAAGAAGTCGTTTCCCTAAACATGAGTCATATTCTATGTTTAGGTAGAAATGCGAAAATTTTTTTTTTTAATTTTTTCATAATGTGAACTGAACATGTACGACTAAAACTGAACGTTGTTAAAACTATACTAAAAAATAATAAATATATACAATGTGAACCTCTTTAAATCCTCTACAAACTTTATAATAATATTTTTTTCTACAATTTTTTAAAAAGATAATTTTTTTTTTCCATAAAGAATTAAAAAACCCATTTCCTCTATGCTTCACGGACATTCTTTCTTTTCGGAAAATTATCTTGTTTTTTTTTTTTTATATGATTGTTATGGTCTAGTGAGAATCGCGAATGTAATTTTAAAATTTTTATACCTGGAAACCATAGAATTATAAAAAAATTAAATTAAATGCATTTTCTCACTAAAAGAATAAAAAAAAAAACAAAGAAAAAAACTTTTAAATACCTAAAATTTAAGATTTTTAGTACTATCAGTACTATCAGTACTATCAGACTATATAGTGTATGTTAAAGTAAAATTCATAACATATCCTGAAATCTGGGTTTGAGGAATCAGCTTTTATATTTTTGCTGTTTTATTTGTTTTTAATGAAGTTTTTTAATTTTGATTTTAATGAAAGTCAAATATTAAAATACTTATACATATAGAACTCAATTATTTTAAAAATTTCCATTATTTACCTTTGTATACGTATAATAATTTTATTATATTGACTTTAATAAACATTTTATTAATGTTTTGTCGCGATTGCAAAATAATTATTATTTATTTATTTAAACCATAATTTTTCGACAATAAAATCATAATATTTTTATATGTATGGTAGGTATATATATAATATTTGTTAAAAACCCCAAAATTTTGAAATATGCTATCATTGACATTTTCACAAAAATAAAAATAATAATAATAATAATACAAAAAATATTAAAAACAAATATTATAATATACAGTATAGTTCAATAAAATTAATGTAGGCATTTTCATTCAAAAATAAATAAATTTTCATGTCGCATTATATATAGTAAAAAAAAAAAAAATTCCGCCCATTATGATGGAAAATAAATTAAAATTGCATGTGAAAATTTCGCGTGTTTGCAATTTTTTCCCAACATAAATTTTTATTAAAATGCACGTCTATTTAATGCGCACAAAGAGACATTTTTCCTTTTCATTATCGTTATTTTATTAGAAAATAAATGAATGACCTTTTTTTGTTTTTTTTTTTTATATATACGAAAAATTTGGGTAAGAGCCACTTGTACAATTACTACTTGTACAATTTTTGAATTTGTGTGAAAAAAATAAATTGTACAACTGAAATTTTTCTCTGTACAAGTGGTAATAAATAGTCCAGTTGCACATAATTGACCAGTTTAACAATCGGTTTTGTCCAATTGTAAGAACCACTTTCACAATCCAGTTTCCACCATTTGTAAATATTAGAGAAGTTCTACAATTGAAATAGTCAATTGTACATACAAGTGGATTATTTTTACCAGTTGTACAATCCAAAAAACCAGTACAATTTTGAATTGTACAGGTTGTATTTTGGATTGTACAACTAACCGGTCTAAAATAATTGTACAACTTTAAAATTGTACAACTGACATGCATCCGAAAAACTATGTGCTGTATTATAGTTTACATTCTAAATATTCTAAAATTTTTCAACATAAGTTTTTCTATATAAAAAATCATCATAAATTAAATTGATTAGTTTAAGTAAAGAAAAATAAAATAAAACAAAAAGTCTTTAAAGAATTTTCATTGGCTTTTATTGGCCGACGACGTTGTTATAAAAATCTAAAGTATTAATAAAAATTACATATTTTTTCTTATTTATTTCATTAAGCAACTTTAATATTTAAGCTTAACTGTAATTTTTTTTTTGCGAATGGTAATGATTTTCAAAAAAAAACATTGTTTTTCGAGTGTTTATGTTTTATGAAGATGTTTTTGTTTTATGCAAATATGGATGCACCAATAAAAAAAGATATTCGAATTTTAGTACTGAATTGAAATTGATTAGAAAAACATGTCTTAGAAATCCATATTTTTTCTTATAACAATAGAATAGTTTTAATTTAATTTGATAAGAAATTTATAGTAAAATTCAATCTTAATTTCGTGAAAAAAAAAAACAAAAAGCTAATGGCTTGTTCACACTTCGCTAATTTAACATGTTCGAAAGGAGTTAAACATCTTTGGAAAATCTACCGTTCAAACGATGTTTTTCATATGTTAAGATGTTTAGCTCTGTCAGATAAACAATTTCAAATAATACCGGAGATAAGTTCAAAGGCACTGACGCGCCCAAAAAAGTTAAAATATATGAAGTTGTGTCAAGGTTAAGAACTCGCGCGTCATTTATCTTGAGTGTATCTCCACCTTTATAAAATTTCAAAGTCAAAAATGACATACCAAGTAAAAATGAATGCATACTGAATATTGCCTAACAAAATATTATTCAAAAATTATTCATTCATCCCTGAAAATTAACATGTTTTTGTAGAAACATGTTGAACAACGTGTTTCTGTTTTAATTTTTTTACTATTAAAAAATACCATAAAAAACACCAACGGAACATGTTCATTGTCCGAACATGTTAAATTAGCTAAGTGTAAACAAGCTATAACTTTATTATTATATCCCACTGATGAATTTACTTTGTGTACCTAATTAAGGTAGTTTTAAATTTAAAAGTTCTCAAAAAAACATAAAAAAAATAAAATAAAATAAACCATATTTTAGTGTTGCCGTGCTTGTCAAAATACAAATAATAATACATAATATTTATGCTTGTTTTGTTAAGGTTATTAGAAAAACAAAAAGAAAACTTTTTTTTTTTTCAGAAAAAAAGAAAATATTTAAAATAAAAATGGTATTGTTTATGCAATTAAAATAATATTTACAACAAATATTCTTTCTGTTTTTTTTTGTTTTGTTTTAATTTATGTAGAAAATAAATTCATTTAAATATACATGTAAACAATAAAAAAAAAAAAAAAACTGAAAAATATTTTTATTTTTTAAAAACTTTATTATTTATTTTCATTTTTTTTTTTGCTATCGTTAAAAAATCACATACATTTTATTTATTTATTATTTTTTTTGTGAATTTTGTAATAATAAATCCCCAGCACCAATAAAAGTTATGCATAACTTTTAAGAAAAATTTTATACTTATAATTTATTGTACATACTATGCTTGTTTTTTTTTTTTTGTGAATAAATTTGTTATAATGATTTTTTTCGTTTTAATGTTTAATAGCACACAAAAAATACATAAAAATAATTATTTTTATTTTGGAATCTTCTAAATTAGACTTTATAATTTTGAATATGAATTAAAATTCTAAAACTTTATGCTAGAATTAAAATTAATATATAATTGTAAGAAGAAAGGTAATTTAAGAATAAAAAACGTAAATTATTTTGTTTTTGGTGTTCTGTCGTGGGATCGATTCCCACATTGGGCTGGAAATTGTGTTAATTTTGTGTGCTGCTTAAGATGCGTACTTAATTCATTGGGGTAAAAAATTGATAGTTTACTATGTTTATTATGTGAAACAGAATATGGTAAGGCCAAGGCGAAGACCGTAATATACAATTAAACTTTTGTACACTCAACTTTATATTTTAATTATGCAATGTTATAATATGCTACCTTTCACTATATAGTCCAATTCAATGTATGAATATAAATAGATACTAATGGATCAAATAATAAAAAAAAGAAAATCTCCCTTTCAACTGAGCTTTTTTCACATGTATAAATTTTTTCTCAAATAAATAACTTTTTTATTCATTTTATTTTATTCAAGATAATATGTTTCTATGAATTGAAATAGTTATGTTGTATTTTTGAATGAATGACAGTTTTTTTTTTTTTTCAGCTCTGAAAAATTATTATTTTTTTTTGTATTCCATTTTCCTTTATTTTTGGATATTTTGACTATATATCTGAGTAACTATAGAAAATTTGTTGAAAAAAAAAAAAATTATTTATGGAATTTTAGTTTGTTAGTGACATATTGTAAAAGTTTGTCCAATATAAAATTTTCATCATAGTAAATAATTTCGTTATGGTGTCTCTTCGAAAAAAAAGGAAAGCAAATATATATTTTTTTTTGGTATGTATATATTTATGTCCGAAAGGGAGAACATGAAATAGTTTATTGTTTTTTTTTTTTCCACAAATCTCTGAAAACTATTCTATAGATTTTTTGTGAATGGTTTGACAGTCACCTTAATATTTCAACATTTAATTTTAATTTATAGTCAATTCATAATAGAAAAACTTCTTTAAATTATTCACTTACACGAAAAAATTAAAAAAAAAATTAAACGAATACACAAAGCATATAGTTTTGAAAAATTCCAACAGGTGTCGTCTTTATATATGGAAAGAAATTCCTCCTAATTTTGATCAAGCCAAATCTAATTTACCCATAGCTTTAGAAATAATTATTGGATTTGGCTGAGATTCGAACTTGACTTGTTTTTTATTCAAATGCTCTGTATTAAAGACAGTCAGGGAATCAGAGACTGATTTCATTAATAATTATTATATAAAACGTCCTTCCATTAAAAAAATTTCTAATCCATGAACTTTCTACTCACTTAACACAGATATAAGAGAGTCGAAAATATTTTCTTTAACAATAAACTACAATTTATTAATTTATTTCTATTTTCGTTTTTTTTTTTTTTATAAAAATTGTCCTTTTTATAGAATGTCTATTTTATCTATCCTCTAATTTTTTTTTCTCCTTTGATGATAGAAAAATTATTTATCCTTTCAAAAGAGAAGAAAAAAAAAAACTTTTATTTATTCGACATTAAGTAGGCATTTACCCCCAAGGACATAATAAGGTGCTAAAAAATAACTTCGTTATCAACAACAAGCAAAAAAAATAAAAATAAAAAAATATAAATGAATGTTTTATAAGGACCCTTGAGTTTCCTTTTTTCTTTTCTTTTTTTTTTTTTAAAGTAACATTGTTGGAATTTAAAAATTACTTTTCACCTGCCAGGACAATAACTAAATAAAGTCATCAGTTTTCCGAATGTGAAAAAGTAAATAAACAACATCCTTTTGAAAGTGATTTTCCTTTTATAACTCTTTCTTTGCAGTATAATTTTCTTCAATTTAATGTTAAGTTTAAAAAAAAATCTTTTAACCTTTTGAAAAATGATTAAAAAATAAACAAATTTTTTTTTTTTTTTTGGTTTGTTACTTAAATCAAATCTCTAAAAAATTAATTCATGCAAATAAGAAAGAGAATTTTATTTATTTATTTTTTTTTTTCAAGATTTCGTACTAGAGATTTTGGAATAATTTCTCTAGTATGGGAAAATAGTTTGTTAGTTAGAACATAGAATTTTCATTATATTACACACTTTTCAGAAAATAGTGATGTAAAAAAAATTTTTAAATGTCGAAACATTTATATGAAATTAAAAAAACTAGGAGTGTTTCGGGCTTGAACAAAAAGCAAATTTGTCACATAAGAATGAATTTTTAAAATTTTATGTTTCCCCATTAGAGTTATGCTCGATTAAATTCTGTTATTTAAAAAGCAATCATAATAATAATACATGTTGCATAGGAATTTTTAATTTTATTTTTTTAATTTTTTTATAAAATTAAAATTTTCTTAAAATTCATTTAGAAAAGGATTTTTTTATGAATACTTTTGATGAAGTGAACCAATATACCACTTAAGGTCATCCACATCAAGTAATTTTCATTTCAAAACATTATAAGGCCAATGTACAAACAAAAAAAAAAAAAACAAAATAATAAATATAAAAAGGGTTGTCAATCAACCGTGAATTATATGTATCCACATTAATTTACTTAGTTAAATTCATTCATAAAAGAAATAAAGAAAATTACGAAGAAAAAAAAAAGTCTAAGATAAAGAGTAAAATTGTATTTATGTCCAATTTTATTTATAACTAACTATTTTCGACATATTTTTTTTCCATATAAAAGTCTTCTTATTAGAATATTATATTTTTTTCAGGTTTCTCTATTATAGTTTCCAAAAAAACTATATTTACAATTCTAGATAAATCTCAATTTGATTGTGCTTTAATCAGCAAAGAAAATCGTCATAAATTTACTTGAATAATATCTGGATCAATTAATTGATTCGTTGATTAAAAAATTTTCAATCAATTTCATTGACTTTAAAAAAACAATGTTTTCTATATTAAAGATAAGCCAACTGTCAAATCTAAGTCTATGCTTACAGTCGTTAAAATATATTATATATTGATTTACTTTAATCCGGAAGTTGAAAAATTAAACCAACAAAAGGAAACTAAAAGAAAATATCAGTTGACAAAAAATTTATGATTATTATTATGAATTTTTCTATCTATCATGTCATGAAAATTATACAATTTTTTTTTATTTTATTGACATGGTAATAAAAAATATTTTAGTACATATTTTTTTACCAATTTATTTTATTTTGATAATCATATTCAATGTCCAACAACGGTAGTATGAAGTTTCTGTTTTTATATTGATATTATAATACATAGATTATATCATAATATATATTACATAGATATATATATATATAATTTTCTTTCAAAATAATTTTCTTTTTGATATAAAAACGTAAAGGACATTGTAATGGTTTCTTCTAGAGAATTAATGTTTCAAAAAAAAAAAATAAGTAAAATAAATAAATAAACAAAAAAAACAAGAAAAAAGGGTTGATTTTGTTTTTCCAAGAAGAAGAAAAAAAAATAGCAGAATATC
Organism: Hybos culiciformis; assembly: GCA_964007475.1. Lineage (NCBI taxonomy): Eukaryota > Metazoa > Arthropoda > Insecta > Diptera > Hybotidae > Hybos > Hybos culiciformis. The sequence goes on along the minus strand of OZ023274.1, from coordinate 51,837,599 downwards.
GATGTTAAAATAATTAAATTGTGGTTTAATGCCTGAATAGAATTGGAATATTATATATAAGTATATAATTTTTGGGAGGCTTTAGTTGTTCGTTAAAGTAAATAACAATTTATGTATTAAATTTATACAAAAAAAAAAATTAGAATTCTAAAAATATTTGTTTTTTATAAATATGTATGTTATGTACTTAAAAAAAAATAGAAAAAGAAAAAATATCGATTTCCATTTTTGCTAAAGGTCAATTTAAGGTTTATTTATTCATGTAGAAGAAAAATTCTATATGTGTATATATGAAATGTTATTAAAAATAAAAAAAAATAAAATTATTGTTACTGGGGCGTAAATATATAATTTCTTACATCATATTGCATAACAAACTTAAAAGATAAAAAACATAAGTTTTTTACCTATATATATATATCAATGTATATATGTATAAATCTAATAAAAATGTAATTTTAATTGAAAAAATGTTATAAATTACAATTATATTATGTGTAAAGGAATTGAATTGTTTTTAATGTGATTTGAAAATATTCTAAAAATAATAATTATAAACATTTATATGGTATTTGTATCCATTAATATTTAATTATTAACTTCTTTAACTTTTCTTATTTAAATTTATAATTTGAAAATTTTTTAATGCTAGTCCAACCCGGAGCGAATGTTCACACAGAAAAAAATCGTCATATTCCAATTCAAGATTGACGGGTTTGATTCAATCCGTACTGAAAAAACTTAATTCAAGTATGAAATTACTTGAAAAATCCCTTAAAAACTCAAATGAAACCAAAACTAAAGTCATATTCAACTCTCCCTATGATTCAACTAATCCTAAAAGACAAAATTAAACCAAAATGAAACTTAAAACAAGTAAACCAAAACTTATTTCAAGCCATTTAAGTTTTGTTTTGGGATTTAATTTTACTCAATTTAACTCTCTGTTTAGTAACTCAAATCAAGTCATAATAGGATTAAATGTAAACAGATAAAAACTTCATTCTTTCTTATATTATATTTTCCATTTTATATTTTCCATTTTATATTTATATTTTCCATTTTACACATTGTCGTAAATGTAGTTCATAGCTCAGTGGCAGAGTTCGTGGATTGCAATGTTTAGGACAGTGGTTCGAGGCTAGAAGCCGGCATAAAAAAATTATTAAAAAAAAAATAAAAAAAATTAGAAAATAAATAAAAAAAGAAAAGAAAAATAAATAAAAAAATTTAATAAATAAAAAAAATTAAATAAAATAAAAAAAAATAAATAATAAAAAAAAAATAAAAAAAAAATAAAAAAAAAATAAAAAAGAAAAAAAATAAATAAATAAATAAATAAAAAAAGAAAAAAAATAAATAAATAAAAAAAATAAATAAAATATTAAATAAATAAAATAAAAAATTGTGTCTAGTAATTTTTTTTTTGTATTTGCGGTGTTTTTGCTGATGAATTTGAAAGGTTTTTGGTTTTGGGGTAAAACAAACTTTGTTTTTGTAAAGATACGAAAAACTTATATTAACCCTTTTTATGTCTCAAATTAAGAATTTTACAAACTTAATTTGAGTCAAATATTCTTGATTTAAGTAAAGGTATGAGGTAATTTAAGTTTTTTTAACAAGACTTAAATCAAGTATTTTTAAGATAATTATCAAGTATGCAAATGGCTTGGCGCTATAATGAGTCGCGGAATACTTGAATTAATGCCTTTTTTACTTGAATTTACGCCGTGTTTTTTCTGTGTGTTGTTTCGCTCTAGCCTTGTTTTTATTAATTACATTTTTATTTATATAGATTTTATTTTTACTACAGGCAGCATTATCCAATTTTCCGGCCAACTTTTCGAATCTTTACTATTACGAACTTTTAGAAGAAAAAATTAGCCAAATCGGTTCAACAGTTCTCTAGTGATGGGCTTGTCAACGAACACCCTTTAATTTTTATTTATATAGAAGATTATATTATTAATTAAAACTTAATTTTATGCATTTTTCGGATATACTCAAAATCCTCTTCTTCTACAATTTTTAATCTAAAAAAAGAAAATTCATAAATTAATAATTAAATATTTTACAATAGTGCGGTGACTATTCTATAATTTCTTCAATAATGTTTTAGTAACATAAATAGAACATAAATATTGCCTAATTATTCGTTCCGCTATATCGTTACTATTTAATTTTCACGATTCCAAATATATTTTTTTTAAACACTAAGAACATAATAGAAACGTTAATAAATAGTGGTTATAGAAAAAAAAACTTATTAATTAATTTTTTATACAAAATAAAATACATGATTTCTAAAGAAATAATACTTATAGCGAAAAAATAATGTTTTTTCATTGAATCTATTATATAAAAACCATTAAAAAAAACCTATTACTTTGATTAAGTTTTATATTACAAAATACATGTATACATATAAAATATACTATTAAATGTACATATACATATAATTAAGAATTATTCGCCTTAATAAATTATTTAGATGCCTTTTAATTACCAAAACGTCAATCAACTTATGGTATAGAAGAAAAAAAAATATCGGATATGCCAAATACAGAAATCAATTTAACAAAATTATATACATATATACACAAAATTAAATTGATTGCTTGATTTAGGTCTATAACAATTATATAAATAATAAGTTTATCAAATTTATAAAAAAAAAATTCAGAAATATTATTTGCAAAATACAATTAAATATACTGAAGGTACTTTGAATAACATTATAGGGATTCCAGTGAAATACACCCCATTTATTTCAAATATCGCACCCTGAGAAATATACTGAGAAAAAGGCCTTGACTTATTCCTATATTATATTTTTAACCATGTTTTGAATGGAATCCTGTAGGAATTTCTATCTGTTGTTAACTATTTAGACAACAACAGTTTTTGTGAAACACAAAAAAAATTTAGAAAAAGGACCTTGCAATTATCTTCAAAAAAAGGTTTTGGAAGGTTCGACAGTTTTATTCTCATAGAGCGATATATCCCATTTAATTTAAATAGTATATTTTTTTAGCCCTTGAAGTACTGTTCTGATTTAAGCTCAGTTCTTCAAATTTTAAATATTCATATAATTAGTAGAGTTTTTACTTGATAGTCTAAGACCATATCAATAAATTTAACAAATTGCATCACTGTCTGCCTTCTATTTTTTATGACACAATTTTATGTATTTTAAAATCAATCATAGGGTAAAACTTTTCTGTAATTTAAATTAAAAGTTGTCAACATAGTGTCTAAAAAAAAATATATTTATACAATGTCACTTTTAATGAATGCCAGATTTTTAAAGAATGCCATAAATATTTAAAATTGAAAAAAAAACAAAAATTTCTACATATTTATTTAATTTAAAACCTGTCAAATAAAATGTCCAAATCAATTCATTTTCTTAAATTAAATTTTATTTGATAGTCTTCTATTACATATTAACTTGACAAAATAATAATAAAAAAAATAAAAATAAAAAATTATACACTATTATAAAAAGGATATGAAAATATTTAAAAACTTTTAATGGATTTTGACTTTTTCACATTCTATAATAGCGAAAGATTAAAAATGGAACAAAATACTTTTAAAACGTTTCTACGAAAAAAAAAAACAATTTAAAAGTTTTTTTTTTTGTCATTTTAAAAACTATAAGTAAAAGTGAATCCTTTTCAAAATCATAACAGGTTCAATTAAACTAGTCACTTCTTCAGAAGTATATTATACTAAGTATATTTTTATGTAAAATTTTTTTAAAGATCATAGTATTAATATTTCTATATTCTCATATTTTAAAATTTATGTATTGTACACGTATATTTTTATATATACTAAAATTTTTGGCAACATGACTTATGCATATAGATTTGAAACTAGCCGATCCTGACGCAAACCTTTTTCTCTAACTTAAGAAATCATTATTAATAAGAGTTATGGTCTTGAGTACTTTAAATTTTTGCCCGATATTTCCAATTTTTCGAACAATTTTTCCAATTACTATTTCCCCTAAAAACATTGTTCGGACATCAAAAAAAAATTAGCCAAACCGTTTGAACAGTTCATCAAGTGATGCTCTTACCAACAGCATTGAATTTTTATTTATAAAGATAGATGAAAATATTTGCATTTGAAAAAAAAATATTATGCGGGTTAAAAGAACCTCTATTAAGCATAATATTAAAATACAATTCTTTTCCTTTTCTCAGATAAATGGTTTATAAGTAACATATCTCATTTTTTTTTTTTTAAACTTAAAATTTTTAGAATTTTTATTATTTTTTTTTTCTGTGCAGACAGGATTAGGTATAAATCTAAATTTACTTAAGTACTTTAAAATTCTCTCAACGTAGCGTTTTTTAAAGTATATAAAAATTTTTCACTTTTTTATTTTTTAAGAAATAAAAGTTGGAAGACGAGAAAACAATAAAAAGTATAAAGAACAACTTAAAAGGATAATAAAAAACACTTGACTTTCAAGAGGGTTTAAGAAATAAAAAATAAAAAAAAAATAAAAATAAAATTACCAACACTGTAAGAGAGGACAAGACAATTTTCATTTTATTTCAAAAAAAAAGAAACAAAAATTATAATAATAAAGCAACAAATTGTAACGAGTGCCCGCTAATAAAACACCTTCTTCGATTGACAGTATTTTATTTATTTATTTTTTTTATTATAATATATAAAGTTAATTAAAAAGAAAATTTTTCTAACAATAAAGGTAAGGGAAATTTCATGTCAACTACTATTTTGAACACGATTATAAAATTATTTTCTTCAGTGGCGCGAATCTATAACTTCTAATATAAAATTATCATTATAACTATAAAATTATTTCAACTAATGTTTTAAATCCTTTTAACTTTAGAAGACATTTAAAAGAAAATAATTTGGGATTTGAAAAAAAAAAAAAAAATTTAAGGTTTTCTGTTAAACGGTTGTGGTTAATTGATATGAAAGTTTAATATACACACATAATAATAAATTTTTTAACAACTTTTATATACATATACTATATATATATAAAAATTACCTCAATCTGTGGTTAATTATGTGTTTTTCAAGTAATTACAATTGAAAAATATTTATTTTCAATATAATTAATTGGTACCTAGTAGTTTACAAAGTAATCAGAATAAATTCAAATTGATTAATTTATTCAAAATTATTAATTTTATTTTTGTGGCAGAATTATTTTTGCACAGTTATATACGTATAGTATGTAGTTTTTGAATATCGCAGAACAAGAAATTGATTTAATGGGTTTTTGTGGTTAAATTATGTCACAGCCATTTTTATGTAATATCCGATAAAATGTTCAAACATTACAAATGTTGCAATTTTTAAATGTTGGATTAATTTCTTTCTTAAATGAACGAAATAAAAGCATAGTACTTATATTAATGATTTAATTTCTTAGATCATATGATTAAATTAAAATATCTTAATTTTAAATATAGAAAAATTATTTAGTTACATTATAAACTAAATATATACTTATTCGTATATAATACTATATAGGTTCATGCTTAAATATATAATTTTTAAAGTTCATTTCCAATTGGAAATTAAATTAAAGACTATGATAAAAATTTATATAAAAAAATACCATTTAGAACAAAAATGTTGAATTTTTTTTTTTAAACATCAAATAGAAAAATAAGGGAATGAAAATTAATTCAAAACATTCTTTGCATTTCTTTACAAAGTTTGTTATTTTATTTTTTTTTTTGTTTTCTCAAACTTTATATCAAAAAAATTTATTTTCTATTCATTGATAATGAAAAATAAGCGCACATTACTTAAGAAAGTCTAGAGTTTCCTTTTTTGTTTTTCTTAATGTAATAAAATTACATATTTTTCAATTTTCAATTTTTTTATTTTTTCTCTCTCAGTCTTTTTCTTTCTTATGAAATTGATCGCCTACGGTTGATTATTTAGTAAATAAAGAATATTGGTTACACTTGAATTCAATTTAAGTTTACGTGTGTGTAAACAACAAAAAAAAAAAAAAACTTTTTTATTTTTTCTTTTAATTTTTTTCAACATTGTTGACGCAGGTAAAGCTATAAGATTTCATTTTTTTCTTAGAAGGTATTTTTTTTTTTTATATATATTTTTCAATAAGTAAACATAATAAACATTCTTTCTTATAATAAAATTTATGCTTTATTTTTCCAATAAAAAAAAAAAAAGAAAAAAAAAAAACTCAAATTTGAAATTAATATTGAATTATGTAAATGTTATATATGTATATAAAAAGAAATTTGCAGAAAATATCTATTCGATTGTGTAAAATATTAATCCTGACAGCATTTGACAACAGGCAGCTATTCTTGAGGAAGTACATTCTGGACGTCCATTTTTGGGCAACTTTCATGAACAACACGTATCATGTTGATTTCCAAGGCAACTTAGCCTCACATTAAATATAGCGAGAGGTGTCAAATCGCACGACCTTGGAGGCCAATTGACCGGACCATTTCTTTCATAACTTGCCGCCAAATTTTAACTTATATAAGTCCCTCATTTTACGTTTACCCTTTCGTGAGGTCGATCTAAGCAAAAAAGATCCATTATTTTATATTTTTAATTTTATATTGTTTAAAGAAATTTTTTCTGAATATTTGACATCTAATGACCGTACTAATGGAAAACGAAGAATCTTAAATAAAAATGTTAATTAGTATCTTTTTTTGTATCTTTTTTTCCAATCAAAATTTTATTCTAGAAACATTTAACAGAATTCAATGACATACTAAAAGCCTATATATACCATAAATAATATCACAAAATCTTATTGATTTTCACATTTTTATACTTAATTTTCATGAAATAAAAAAAAACATTTTTTTCTTGCTACTAAGTTTTATGCTTTTGTGTTTGCTCTACATAAAATTAAGTCTTTATTATATATATATGAAAAATTGAAGATGTTTTTGTGGTAATAACGTGAAGGTCAAATTAGGGCCACATAATACACTTGATAGATATTTAATTAATTTGTTCAATGAATATACATATATATTTTATATTTTCCAAATCATGTTTTACTCGTTATATTCTACGAACAAGGTAATTAGATTTTAATGAACCAATTTTTTTTTTTTTGTTTCTTTTGGTTTAAGAGGTTTATTTTTATGGTATATGTTGTTTTTGTATATGTATGTATATTATGTAGGACTAAAAGTTTTTTTCATGAATTTATAAGGTTCAAAAGTTTATTACCTTATAAATAAAATAATGTTCTAAATTATAATTAAATAAGGTTTAGACAGGATTTGTATGAAAAAAAAATAAAAATAAAAAATAAAAAGTTTTAAAAATTAGATACTTTAATTGTTTTTTAAACATGTTTTATTGATAAAATGAATTAAGCTGTAAGAAAACTAAATAGAAGTTGTAGAACATTTTATTTTAACTTTAATTCCACAAAAATAAGTGCAATATTGGAATTATTTTTCTCAAATATTAAACATTTTCTTTTTCTCTGCAGTATTCTTAGTTTTTATCAGAAAACTATTTATTTGCAGTGTTTTCTGTATAATAATATAAATTCGTTACGATAAAACTTATGTATATACCTGTTGAGCCAATAGGTAAATTAAATTAACTAATTTTTGTTAATTTATGATTTTCCTTTTCCTTTAACTCTTTTATTTTGCTCTTTTTAATGTGCTTGGCTCTGTAGCCCGCAACAAATAAATTTTATAAAATCATTGTTATTATAAGATTACACTCAGACATAAAGTCTTCCACAATTACTATTTCCGATGCCGAATTTCACTCAACGCAATAACGAAAAACTTTTTAAAATAATTTCTCTACTTGTGGATGTACTATAAAAAACTTTAAATTATATTTTTTTTATTCTTCCTCTATGGACAGCAGCACACAAAAGGAATACAATTCTTGTCCGGTTTCTGATTACAATTACTTCTCATAAAATCTAGGAATAAAGATGTATTAAAATTTAACACTTCTTGCCTTTTCAGCACAAATTTTTTTTTTATTTTTAGTCAATAAGACACAAAAAGCACTATAAACTTTTCCATTTTATATTCGTTTTCTTCTTTTTCATGAAAATTTTACTATTTTTGTGCAAAATAGAAAAAAAATATATATACGTATAATAAAAAAATGGGAACAAAAAACCATAAAATTAAACTTTAAAAGCAATTGTGGTAAACTTTTAACAAACTGCAAAAATTTATCATATATCTTTTTCGGGGGGGGAAAAAATATTTATTGGCTTTTCAGGGATATACAGGGGAAACACATACACATAACAATTTTTAACATTATAAAGGAAAAAAAATAATTTCGAAGAAAAAAATAACTTATAAGAAGCTTCAAGTTAATATATAGGTACATATAAGTTTGTATACAGGAAAATATGAAAATTTATCACAATAAAATATAAGATTTTTTTTATTAAAGTTTTAAATAATTGTAAGCGCCACTTATTCAATTTTAAAAATTCATACTTACGTAGAAATGAAAAAATGTCGTAGACGACGCCGATTAGAGGCACCTAAGACTGAAAATGGAGTAGATAACGACGATTAAAAAATGTTCAGTTCTCGAATGTGCGAAGGAAGCGAAGACGGGCTGAGGTGAATTTCCGTTTATGATATCTAAATTATTGAGCACTATAATAATATCTGATACGATCAACTATATTTCAAAGTTGGTAATCATTATCATTTATCTACACAGATCGAATGTTAAAGCATAGTCATTATAAATATAAATAATTTGTTTATACATACTTTAATAAAATATTTCATTAATTTATTATATGCCTGCCAAATGTGATTTATAACTTAAATATTTTCTAAATATAATATAAAATAATTTTAATCTTAAAAAAAAAAAAAACAGAAAAAAAAAGTGACTTTCATACCTTGAAAAAAGATAAGATAACAAAACTTTTAACATTTTAAATGTTCATGTTCATAAGTTTTCCTATATAAGGAATATCGGCAAGCCTAATTTTTGGGAGGAAAAAAGCTTCTTATATACTATACATATATGTATATTTTGAATGTTAAAGTGAAAACACTTAATATTTAAGTGCTCTCGGGGTTTTTCAAGTGAAAAATTATTATACATATATACAATGAAGAAATATAATAATAAAGTAAAATATACATCATATGTGAATTTTTGTGAATTTTCTTTTCTTTTTTTTTTTGTTGAAAAGGAAATAATAAAAAAAAAAAAGAAAAATTTTCTTTTTGATTCTTTCGAAATAAAAATAAATAAATTGTTTGAGGTGTTTTTTTTTATATTTTATTTAAATTTAGTACAAAGCTATTTTTAATATTAAGTATGTATATTAATATTAATAGTGATTTATTGATTAGTTATTTTTTTTGTAAATGAATATTATTGTTATACAAATTGATGTTTAGTGTCAATTGAAGATAAATGATGCATATTTTTATTATATAGATACTTCAATTTGTTTTTTTTCGGCTTATGATATCTGTCCTATCCATTTACCAATTTATTCATATACATTTTTTCAACACTACTATAATTAAGTTTATTTCTATTCAGAGCTTAGACACTATATAATAACCCTTTGCTGTTAGATATTTTATCTATAATAAAAACAATCATAACTTAATAAACTTAACAATAAAACCTTTTAAAGAAAATATAACATTATTCAAAAATTTGTTACCTACATGTCATATACCTACTAAATTAAATTTCAATTAAAGTCAATATGTTAATTAAAATAAATGCATTCGTATCAATGCAGGTTTTCAATCATTTACAGGATGTGATAAATGTTTGAAGGAAAAAAAAAAAACAATAATATACTTTGTTACAATTATTTACATAGTTTTGAAAATTTCACTTTTGATGAACAAAATTATTTTTTTTGGAAAAGACTTTTTTAGGTATAGTACAAAAAAAAAAAAAAGTCATTATTTTTAGTTAAAAATTTTAAATTTATCTTCCACTAAATTAGATTTTTAATTAATATTTGTTTTTCCCTTCAAAAAACGGAGAAAATGAATGTATAATATTTCCTGGAAAAAAATTTTCATAACACTAGATTTCTATAGAATTATTTGCATTTCCGACACTTTGATAATTTTAAACATTTTGTGTATATTTAAGTAATTGTTTGATTCTATGTATACCTACTCTTTCTGCAAATGTAAGGTATTTTTTTTTTGTTATTTATCTTTCTTTTTTTTGTTCAACAAAAAAAGGTAAATAAACGTATGTACACTATGTGCTGGTATCAGATATAAATTATTAAGATACTCATTATAAAATCTTAAAAATGTTTTATTTTTTTAATTTTTTATATAATGTATACCAAAACTTCATTATTTCCCTAAGCTTGTCAAAATGATGATTCTTTTAGAAGTATTTTTTTTTTTAATCTAATGTTTGAAAAGGGAAGATATTTTCATCTTGTTAATCTACACTCCATACTTCTATGGCGCTCAGCATCTAAAAAACTAATGCTTCTTTTTATAATTGAATTTAAATTCTTTTTTATGCAATATTTATGATTTATTCTTGTCAAATTGACATATAACTTATTTTTCTAATAAATTGCATACGTAAATTCTTTAACAATAATATCTCAATTCCCAATGTATATATATCCTTTTAATATGCAAGTCTATTTATTGCAGACAATTATCTTAACAGACACTATATGTTGCACTGTCAATAACTTCTCTATACTCAGACAATTTTTTTTTGTATTGTTAAATTTTCATAAAAAAGAAAAATGTAAATAAAAAAATATTATATTATTTAATAAAATATAATATAAACAAAGAAAATATTTACTTGCAGTTTTAACACGGTGTTTTATTTACATTCTTTTAACATTTTGTTTTATGAAAGCTTAATGAAAACACTTAATTCAAATAAATATAGAGAATTAATACAGGCGTTATCAGTGAGAACCAACCAAAAATTTATGTCCTCTCGTGAGTTTACGAGGATAAAATGACGATGACTGGCAGATTTTGAACCAATTGCTGTATAGATTTACCACAAAAATTAAGTTTCTTTAATTGTAAGTTAAGGCTCTTAGCTCACTCCTAAAATGGAAGATTGGTTAATTTTTTACCATAAAGATACTGCCATATTTACATAATTTTAGCATACATATATTTAAAACTCTAACGTGACTCTACACTGAAAAAAAAAATTCTATGGAAAATTATATATGAAAATTGCATATGAATATTCAAAAATCAAACTAATAGCTATTATTTCTTGCTATGACAAATAGCAAATTTTGCTAACGTCATCCACCGGTTTGATTTGAACTATATTCATAGCAAAAAATATACAGAAAATACAGCTGTCTGTTTTTTCAGTATACCTAAGTAAATGACAGTATAGGTGCGGATACAATAAAGGAAGAAAATCAAGTTTTTTTTTTTAATTCAGTAACTGATGTTATTCTTTCCAAATGCTTTTAGGAAATGTTAAAGAAAAAAACAACAAAACACTTTGTTAGTACGAAGAGTTTCCCTCTCACAAAATTAAAAGCAAAACAAGAAGACAAGGTCCTTTATATAATTTTGAAGTAAAAATTATATATATACATATGTATAAATTTTTTTGTTTTTCATTTTTAACAGACTTTCCATTCATTCACTTTTTTTTTTTCGTTTTTCATTTTTTTCTTGCAACAATGCAATAAAATAGAAAATTTTCCTTTTTTTTTTAATTTTACTTGAGGCGAATTAAAAAAAAAAAAAATATGTATGCATTCATTATTTTCATTTCTTTTTTTTTGTATATTTCCCATTTCTAGTATCTACATTTTTTTTTTTCGTATTTTGTGCTTCATTTTGTTGAAAATTTCCGGTAAATATTAGCAAAGCTCTTGCCGGAACTATTCGTACACAAAAATATGCAAGAGCTGAGTAAATATAATATATGTAGTTATACATATGTATATTATACACATGTATGATAAATAAAAAAAAAATAGAAAAGATTTGAAATTAAAATCTTGTGAAATTTGAAGCCTCAAGGTATCAATTTTTTTAATGTTTTTTTGTTGCAAATTTTTTTTTTTTTTTTTTATGTTTTATATGTTCGTTAAATTTTGTGCAAGTTGCATTATTATCTTGTTGTTTTTTCTTCTTTTTTTTGTTGCCGCTTTTCCGGAAGAGTGTAAAAAAAAAGAAATGAAAAAATTGTAAAAAAGAATTGTAATTTTGAAAATGTTTTTATATAAAAAAAAAAAAAAAATTGCGTCAATATTATTGCATCCTGCGTTTTTTTTTTTTTTTATATATTATTTTTGCAATATAAATGGTGTTCTATATATTTTTGATATTTCATTTGCATATGATACGCGATTTTATGTAACACGGCTCTCATTACCACAATAGGTACATTTGATTTTACAAATTGATTTTACAAATAGATATTATATACAGGGTTTCGAACCCCGAAAATTATTGGTACGGGTACAGGTTCGGGTTCGATGCCTTAAAATTTAGTGGGTTCGGTTCAGGTTCGGGTTCGGGTTCGGGTTCAACTTTTTTAAGAAAAAAAATTCTATGTAGTGTTTAGTTTAAAATGTAATTTTTATTTTATTTTAATTATTTTATTTAATTCAAAAAAAACTTATAAATTCTTTTCATTCACTTTTTTCACTACGTAAGAAAACTTCTAGACTAATGAAAATAACCAAAGAAATACAATTAAAAAAATTCAAAAAAAATTCTGCGAAATATGAAATTTGAATTTCTACGCGCCGCATACTTAGGTAATAATTGCAATTAAAAATTGAACCCGAACCAATTTTTTTAGTGGGTTCGGGTTCGGGTTCAGGTTCACATAATTTAAAAAAAAACATTGAACCGGAGCGGGTTCAGGGTTCGGGTTCGGTTCGGGTTCGAAACCCTGTTATATACTGCTAGTAGATCTGTTAACATCTTCATTCAAATTCAAACCAGAATAAAGTTATTAATTTTATTATATTCATATTTTAAAATTTTTTCTTTCTTTTTACTTTCTAAATTTTTAAAATGGTCTTTTTCGTTTCAAGTTATTATTTTCTTGCTTGAAAGCACAATTGATATTATAACTATTTTCATATATGAAGTTTGAACAAATTTTATTTTACTTTTATCTGAATGTGTTTCGTCAATAAAGGCTGTGAGATGTGATCGATCAGCGCCAAATTTCTCTACCTCAGTGTCTGGCCATTAGTTACTAATTATACTAATCAAGTGTCTCATTTTTGTCGAGACTTAAAATAATTTTTATAACCCTTTCATCAAAATGGTCTAAAATCAAAAATCACAAAAAAAAAAACATTTTTCACTCAAAAGTATAATAACACCTCGCTAATAAAAACCAATAAGCGAACGACATATAACTTTTAAATTTTTTTTTATATATAGTTTTTTAATTTTTTTTTTTTTTTGTTGAAATTCAATATAATAAATTAAAGCAAAATTTTATGATCTTTTCTAGGTTTGGAAAAAAAATAAAATAAAAATTAAATAAATGTCTTATCATAAGTTGTACAAAAAAAATTTAAAAGAAAAACATTTTACTTCATTTTTTTTTACCATCCATCCAGGTACATATATACATATGTACCTACATTAAACATAATTTGTCCAAAGCTAGGAACAACAAAAAAAAAAGCAAAGAAAAAGGTTCTCTCTTTTTGTTCCTTTTCTTGGTATTTTCAGCAAAAAAAAAAGGATTATTTGATGAAAATTGTTTTCTATAATTTTTTTTTACTGATTTTATATATACTTTCCTTTTCTTTAATATCTCTTATATTTTTTAATGTAAAGTTTTTAAAAAATTATTTTTTGATTTTCTTAAATTATTAAAAAAAAATAAAAGAAATTAATAAAAAAAAAAAGAAGAAAATGGTATTGTTAAAGATAGATATTTAATTTAGGTTAGACTTTTTTGTTCCTTTTTTCGAGCAAAAAAACAAAAAAAACCAAAATTTATTTTGATAAAAAATTTAAAGTATATAAATTGGGTTTCCTTTAAGAAAAAAAAATCATTTATAAGATTTACCTCCTTTTTTTTTGCTGCTTATAATCTGAGAGCTTTTATAAAAACCTTTTAAAAAAAAAATATTAATTAGAGTGAAAAATTAAGAGTTTTCTTTGGACAACGAGAAGTTTAATTTTTTTTTTAAATTTATTTTTAATTTTCTTGATTTCAATTTAAGATCTATTTAAATCCATTTTCAGTAGCCCCTGAACCGATTTTTAGCATCCCTTTCGGGGCTAACAACATAGTAATTTAAAAAAAATTAAAAAATATATAACAATTTACCTGCCTTTTTAATAATTTTTGTTTCGGAAATAGTGTCGAAAATTTTTAATTGCCCCTCAATGGATAGATTGCAAGAAACTGATCTTGTGGTCCCTGTAGAGGTCCGAAAAACACGCAAATACTCTCTGTAACTGTAGGTAAGATTCAAAAAATATCGCTGTAATCCCTGCAACTCCGTAATGATTCACGAAACTCATTTAGGTAATATACCAGTGGACCCAGTGTGAAACGAGCCTTGCAGAGATAAAACTATCAATCGAATATATAGTGTGGAGATAACTTCACACTGGTTTATGACAGACAAAAAATTTATAGAGTAAGATTAAGTTTTTTATTGGTTGAGTGGTTTGGTTATTAAGATAATTTCTTTCTGTGACCAAATTAGCAGTTTTAGCTCTAGCTAGACGGAACTTGAAATTGAAGGTATCTGGTATGTATCTTATTTTTGAATATACAATTTTGGAATTCAATTTTCAACCCACTCACAACATAATTTTATTTTAATGCGAAAAAATATCATTGAAAATAATTACTATATTTTTTTTTTCTTCTTTTCTAACTATAATGTATATATTTAAAATATAAATTCCATAGTCTAATTAAGACCTTTTTGTTTTATTATTTTTTTTTTTTAAAGAATATTAATTTTTCATACATAATCAAAAGCAAAAAAAAAAAAAAATTAGTTATTAATTTTAACACAATTTAAATCAAATTACATCCCAATAATAACCTTTGTAATCAGTAAACATAAAAAAATTTCAAAAGGTTGTTATGTTTACATTTTTTGATACCAAAGTAATAATTTATTTTTTTTTTCATGTTCCTTTTAACAATTTAATGATTATTATTATTATATGGTTGTTAGGGGTTGTGGTTTTTTTTCTGTTTTATTTATGCTGAGTCCCATCATTATCATCAAAAAGTATCCTCCGACAAGAAACAACAATTTAAATTCTATCATTTAAAGATTTTACCCAAAAAAATATAAAAAAAAAAATAAAAAAGATATAACATTTTAACATTTTTGTAACTTTATTTTCATTTTTCGGTTTTTAAAAGTATTATTTTCATATATATAATATGAAAATCAAATTGCAGAAACTAATACAAACAACAAACTAAATATAAACTCCCTCCTAAAATACACAGAGACAATATACTATAAAGTGTCTAGAGAGTAATAAAATTTGATGAACCTAATAATTCTTGAAAAAAAATAATATATATTTATATATAAAATAAAAACAACCTTAAAGTACCTACGAACAAATACTCTATATATTTTAACAGAAAAAAAATAATATGAAATTATAAACATTATGTTTAGGTCAGCAACAGATGTTCTCTTGTTGCTTCGCTTTTAATGTATTTAGTTTAAAAAAATAAAAAATAAATTTATATAAAATTAACAACATCGTTATTAAATTATATATATACTTAAGAAAATATGACAAAATTTATTTTTTTTATAATCAATGACAAAAAATATAAGTTAAAATATTTGGCTCATGAACGTTATGAAAAGTATTCGAAGGGTGAAGAAATATTCATGGAACTCAATTTCAAAACAGAGTTTGTTATCAGAAATTGACTCGAAAATAGAACTTAAACTAAAAACATAAGTTAAATGGTGTCCAACAAGAAAAGGATACACATTAATTATGTCTTCTAAAATTTCAATGGAATTATCATTTAAGCCCTCTCCGATTTCTCTTTCTACTAAAACATAATTATGTACAAAATGTTATTATTATTGTCATTGAAGTCGCCCTTTGATACTTTTAAAGCACGATGTTTATTCAATATTCGCTACAGACTTATGAACTTAGTTGAAAAACTTGACTTCTAAAAGTTCTTCAACATTACTATACTACTATTATTCAACTTATGTAATAATTTGTGTGTACTAATACAAAATATCAAAATCGTTTGATGTTTTTCAACCAGGTTAAAGGACTTGTTGAAAAACACTATCAACAATCATACATACGGACGAGTAAATTTTAAGTTGGTCAACTCAAGTCAATTCGTTTGAATATAATGCTTAAAAGAAAGTTATCTCTATCGAATAAAAAACATTTTATTTTAAACCGAAAATTTCAGTACTTGTACACCTTATAGTGTTGCTCCTTTTTTACCGTTATGCTTTACTGATTTTTACTTCAAATTTACAGAATAAAAAAAAAAAACAACAAAAATTCAACTAATACAAACAAAAGTTGTTAACTTTTATTATATTTTTTTGCCACGGTTCAAAGATTTCCTATGTGATGGGCAATTTATGATAAAAAATAAATAGGGACCTTTATTATTATTTCCATTTTATTTGTCTTATTTTGAATGATTATATTTAATGATAAGAAATTTAAAGGTTAAGGTACATGTATATGTATAACAAAAATATTATTCATATTGATAAAGAAGAACATGGTAAAATAAGATATGTATCAAACGACACTGTATATTATATATACAGCATTCCAAAAATATATTTATGTCAAAACTTAAATGGCACCAAGCTTTTCCTTAAGCCTTACAGTGGTATTGACGCTAGATGAGATAGACGACATTACAGTGTATAGTGACTACGTTGGTTTCAAATGTCTGAATTGTCTGAACTTTCTTAAAACTTTTCTACATGTGCCCACCTGGAAAATTTCTATTTCATGTTTGAAAAGAGTATTTTTATTAAACAACATTAGGGTTTATACAAATCAGAAGAAAAAAAAAATGTTTAAAATTGTTCTTTATTTTAAAATGGCACTACTGAAACATGAAGCAATAATTCATATAAAACCTAAGACCCTATGAAAAGCAAAAAAAAAATTAGAAAAAAAAACATGACTTGGGGGTTTCCAAAAGGGAAAAAATTGAAAAAATAAAAAAAAAGTTATGTTTTGGGAAATGACTAAAACAGAGAGAAATTAATTCTTAACCAAAGTTGAATGTACCGTGAATAAATTTATTAAAAGTTATGTTTTTCCAAAAGCCGAATAAAGGAAAAATGTTGTGCGTAATTGAAAATAAATTTGTATAAAATTAAATTATGTTTGCCACCACTGATTGACAGAATAATTTCAAGATAAAGCAGAAACATTTGATCTTTTGATACCATTATAAAATAATATCATATAGTTGAGTTTTAGGTTAGTGTTGTATTTCGCTTGTGTTAATAAAACTTGCGTTAAGAAAGCCTTTTGTTGAACTTTAAACACGCTTAAGCTAAGCAAAATAAGAAGTTTCCCGAGACAAATTTAATCAAATTTTTAGCTAAACGAAGTATTATTACATGTAATTCGTCAAATAGAAGGAAAAAAAAATATTATGAAGTTTCGAAATCTTATTTCGAAATCTCTAATAGTTATAGAACCTTCGCCGCGCCGTTCCATCAATTTTGTAATGTGAATAATTGTTGAAGTTTTTTTTTTGTTGTTAAATGAATTATGGAAAAAAAAAACCCCGATATACCTACTTACTTACATATACACTTTAATGTATGTACGTATAAATAAACATTTATTATTTTTTTTTTATGTTCATATTATTTTTTTTTTATATGGTTTTTGCATAAAATTATTTCTGGGACGATGAATTGTGTGGGAAAAAAAAAGTTTATTCAAAAATTATATGAACAAAAAACATAAATAAAAAAAAAAAATTCTTAAAGGAAAATCATCAAAATATACAGTATACTAAATTGAATTGAAAATAAAATGTGATTTAGTTAAAGAGAGTCTAATTAACTTCAGGTTAATTAGATAGAAGAGTACGTCAACCTTATTTTCTTTGCAAGAATAAGTAATTTTTTTTTTTTTAAATATAACATTTTGTTTTTAAATTCTTCTTTTAGTTTGAAATAAATCAATTTAAGTATGTACATAATGTGTGAACTCATATAAGATGAAATTAGAATAAAAAGTTCGACGAGAAATAAATAAACGTATACTATTAAACCCAAAAGATGAAATTAATTATTTTATTATATATGTGTTCCATTTATATAAGAACAGAAAACTTAAGACATGGTTAAGGTAGGTAAAGTAGAATTAAGTTCACATAATATTCGAACTGAAACAATTTAAACGAGATGGGTATATACTATTTTATATAAGTTCTATTCACTATTCAATATATTCTAATATAGTACTTCGTACTTGTTAATAAAACAGTTGGCATCTTCTAAGACTAGCTCCAGAGAACAAAATTTATAGAAATTTAACAAATTAAAATTTTCATAGAGGAACGAATCATATATATAATTTTCAATATAAAATTAATACTCACAGCGTCAAATATAATTTCATTCCGTTTAAATATAAAGAACTGAATTATAAATGAATAGTCAACGATAGTATATATCAAGTGAATCATTTAATTTCTCATATTATTTACCAATAAAAAAAATAACTATATTATAAAATTAAATAACTAAACTAAGCTATAGAAATTTAATGGATTATTTTCGCTGCTAATAACAATTTTTAGTTATTGATGTTATTTAACATTTTAGTGCTTAATATTATTAAAGTAATATAATAAATTTGATTAAGTACGTAATTGATTTAAAGAATAAACTGAGAACCGATACTTAAATGGAATTCTCAACTTATACAATATTTTCAAATAAAAATTCATATTACCGTACTTTTAATTTTTTATTCGATTAAATTTATATACACCGCACAATCATCTACGGCGGATATATAGTATAATATTCCTTCGAAAGAAAAAAAATATGAATGTTATTTAATTTGAAAATCATTGATCCATTAAATTGACCTCTCAAAATTTGTTATTTTTTTTTTTATTTTATATATAAATTTTCCTTGAAGAGAAAACCAATGAAAATTTAATTTGAAAAATATGTTAACCAAAAAGTTTTATACTTGAATAATTTCACGAAAAATTTTTTGATTTAATTTTGATGATCTTATTTTTATTAATTTTTCAAATGACCTAAAATTTTGTTTAATTGTTATTCTAAAAAAAAAAAAAAATTAAAGAGAAGAGAATTTGTGATTTTTTAAGGATGAACAAATATTGGAATATACGTATATTTATATACAGCAAACTTATGTGTATATTTTGGACAGGCAAAATCTTGGGTAAAATAAATTTAAATTCATACATAAAAATTAGCATAATTTTATTATTTTGTTTTTATTTAAAATGAAGTATAGTTCCGTGGTTAACAGCAGCAGCATTGATACACTTTTCTGGAGGACTGAAAGAAAAGCTGGAAAATTTTTTTCCAAATAGAATTTACGACTGATTATAGTGATGGGATTCATAACATTTAACAACTGGTTCCCATTTTATGTTTTTTAATTTAATTCCAAAGACCTTCCCTTATTTTCTCCATCATAAAAACGCGAATATTACTTCGTAAAAAAGCCTCCTTTTCATTCTTATTAAGCTCCCGGCACTTTTCACATATTCACATATAAAGGAAAAATCGATTTTTCATATAAATAAAACATTTGTAAACTTTTCCTGTATACAGTTTTTTAAATACTTTCGTTTAGACTAAATTTCGGGTCACAAAATAAAAAAACTACTATTTGAGGATTTGAAGCCGTAACAAAATTGTTTTATTATGATGTTGACGAGAGCTTTTTAGCAGGTTCTGCGAATCTAAAAAAGTTTAGGAAACAGTCTGCCCCAACTGGCGCTTGAAACCAATTTAAATTATTCCAACAAAAAAAACAAGAAATAAAATTGCCTATTGGGATGGCCAATAAAATATTGTGAAAAACAATAAACATAATCAGTGATTTTTTATGTTAATAAATTAATGTCTTTCATTAAACAGGCATT